>JAODAL010028626.1:0-53003 GCA_025379985.1 Phyllomedusa bahiana
GCAACAGTCCACTCCGGACGGAATCTCCATGCGACTACCAAAGTAAAGGAGATACTTAAATTTAACTACCAGGTGATGATAAATGATAATACAATATATAGAAAGTGAAGTGTGGAATCTGTTTACACTGGACATTCAAATATTTATGTAAGATTTGAATAAAAATGTATATGTTTCATTACGGAAGCATACCGTTGTATATATACCATTTGCACTAATATTGGAGGATCCCTTTTACAGTAGTCTGACCCCAAAACCAGCAAAAATGCCCTTAGAATAAAATTAGCACGAAGAAATGAGTATGTGAAACAAGATTTTTCTAAATAGGACAGTCATTGACTATTGCTGTCTTGTACCGCATCATGACCCCAAAACCAGCCAAGATGCCCTTATGGACACTCAGAATAAAATTAGCAAGAAGAAAAGAGTATTTGAAATAAGATTTTAGTGAATAGGACATTGATTATTGCTGTCTTTTACCGCAGGATGACCCCAAAACCAGCACAGATGCCCTTATGGACACTCAGAACAAAATCGGCAAGAAGAAATGTGTATTTGAAACAAGATTTTAATGAACAGGACATTGACTATCCTTGTCATTTACCGCAGCATGACCCCAAAACCAGCATAGATGCCCTTATGGACCCTCAGATTAAAAATTTTCAAGAAGAAATTGACTATATCAAACGAGACTTTTTTCAATGCTGCTGCTGCTGCATGTTGTTCCACCGTGACATTAGAACATGAAGAAGACGCAACAGTTGTCTCAAGTTGGTCAATGAGCCCTGTCTCAAATTCCTGCATTCTACTGACAATTTGTGTAGGTGGAAGGAAATTGCTTTCTTTTTGTAACGTGTAATTTGTAACGTGGATCAAGGAGGGTGGCCACCCAGTTACCGCTGTTCATTTTGATTGCCTTGAGGAATATTAAATAAGAAATGAGTATGTGAAATAAGTTTTTTGTCAATACAACCTTCTCTATAGTTGTCTTTTACAGTGACCTGACCCCAAAACCAGCAAAAAAGTCCTTATGAACACTGAGAATAAAAATAGCAAGAAGAAATGACTATTTGAAACAAGATTTTTCTGAATAGGATCTTAACTATCACTGTCTTTTACCACAGCATGACTCCAAAACCACCACTTATAGACCATCAGAAAAAAATTGCAAGAAGAAATTGACCATTTCAAACAAGATTTTAATGAATAAGACATTGACCATCACTGTATTTTACCGCAGCATGACCCCAAAACCAACACAGATGCCCTTATGGACACAGAATAAAAATAGCAAGAAGAAATGACTATTTCAAACAAGATTTTTGTGAATAGGACATTGATTATCGCTGTCTTTTTCCGCAGCATGACCCCAAAACCAGCACAGATTCCATTATGGATCATCGGAAAAAAATTTGCAAGAAGAAATTACCATTTCAAACAAGATTTTAGTGAATAAGACATTGACTAGCACTGTCTTTTACAGCAGCATGACCCCAAAACCAACACATATGCCCTTATGGACACTCAGAAAAAAATTAGCAAGAATACATTGACCATTTCAAACAAGATTTAAGTGAATAAAATATTGATTAGCGCTGTCATTTACCGCAGCATGATCCCAAAACCAGCACAGATGCCTTTATGGACACAGAATAAAAATAGCAAGAAGAAATGACTATTTCAAACAAGATTTTTGTGAATAGGACATTGACTATCGCTGTCTTTTACAGCAGCATGACCCTAAAACGAGCACAGATGCCCTTATGGACCATCAGAAAAAACTTTACAAGAAGAAATTGACCATTTCAAACAAAATTTGAGTGAATAGGACATTGACTATTGCTGTCCTTTACCGCAGCATGAACCCAAAACCCTTATTGACCATTAACCATTTGGGCTGTGTTTGCTTCAGGTTGAACCGATGATGTTGATGATGATGATCACGACATTGGTGGCCGTGACTGAGAGGACAAGGAGGTGAAACCACTGGATGCAGGTTGTGTTAACCACTGAAGAACAGATTGGCGACACTCTTCAGTACTGAGATCCACAGGAAACCGACCAACCGGTGACAGCCATGACTGTCCGGCAAAGTGACGATGTTCTCGCTTGTGTGTTGTCCGGAGCACTGGAAGGAGCGCCTTGTCTCATACCTCTAGCTCTACGTCCTACCCCCCTCCTTGCTCCCTTACCACCTCTAGTTAATTCCATATTCAGAAAGATAAATATTAAAAAGGTCTAGAACATTTGTTCACAGTCTCTTATTGATGAACTGTACTCCAAAGACAGCAAATCACAAGTGTTCATAAATCCCTATAAATTCCAACTGGCAACTAGGATTATAAACAGAATTGTTTCTATTGAATATCTGTGAAATGCGGTCTTATGGAAGAACTGTAACACCAAATCAACAGTGTTCTTATTTCTGTCCTTGTAATTTAAAACTGCCAAGTAGGACTAGCAATAGACTTTTTTTCTATGGAATAGTTCAGAAATGTGGTCTTTTCCGACAACTGATAACCAGAAGTAGAAATATAATTTTTTTCTACGGAATATCTATGAAATTAGGTGTTGTGGAACAACTCTGACAACCAATCAACAGTGTTCTTCCTTCAGTCCTTTTAATTTACAACTGCCAAGTAGGACTAACAATATACTTTTTTCTACTGAATAGCTAAGCAATGTGGTCTTATGCGACAAGCAATAAGGATTAGAAATAGGATTTTTTCTATGGAATATCTGGGAAATTGGATCTTATGGAAGAAAGGGGTCTTTTACACTGGCGGACCCCCCAAAAAAACTGCAGCATGCAAATTTAGGAAACGGAATGACATTTTCTGCAAAATACCTGTGTATCAGTGCTATTTCTGTTTAGGGGTGATTTCCTAAGTGTCTTGTACACTGGCTGTCCGTATTATACTGCAGCACAGACATTGTGGCCAAGGAATGACATTTTCTGGAATATAACTGGAATAAAAATATAACAGTGATTTCTTATGAGAGATTTCTGTAGCTTTGTCTCCTGCAGAAGCTACCCCAGAACCAAGCACCCCCCCCCACCTCAGAAACTGCTGCCTGCAAGAAAGTTTTGGGCAATGCAGAGATACAGTATGCAGCTATCTCACAGTGATTTCTTTTGAGAGATTTCCATATCTGTGTCTCCTGATTTTAGCAGCCAATGAGATTCCTACACCCCCCACTGGTGACGTTCTTGACACAGCTCAGCACTGTTTGGCTGGCTGCCAAAAGGACAGGAAGCTGTGAAAATGGTGCGATCAATCTCCACGATCGAGATTTTTGATCAGATTTTAAAAAATTAATCAGATCGAATCCAGATTGCAGAAAACGTGAAAATCGCTTTGAATTCATTTTTTCTCGATTAGATCGCTCATCTCTAGGTGCCAGTGCTCATTTAAAATGTTCCTAAATTTATAGTGTGCTTTGTTATACATAGTAATAAGATTTATTTGATAGTTTTTAGCATTATTTTCATTTTTTTCTTCCTTTATTCATTTCACACATTTTTTCTGTGTTAGTTTTGTGGCTCTCGCTGAAGCATCATTGATGAGGGGTTCAATATACCCTTTTTCTTTTAGTTTTTTTATAATCACCTCTGCCTGTTCAGAAAAAAAATTTCCTTACTACAATTCTTTTTAATTCTTCTGATATATCAGCTGTTGAATATGTTTTAAAGGAAGATTTTTGTATTACAGAGAAACAACATGAATTTCTTTTAGCCGGATTGAGATTATATAATGGAGTATTTTATCACCAGCAGGTTGGCACAGTGATGGGGACAAGGCTAGCCCCATTGCTGACCAACCTGTTTATGGGTCTTTTTGAAAAAAAATTTATTTTAATTACACATAAGTTTCGTGAAAAAAAAATATTTTATAAAAGATTCATTGATGATTTGATTTTTATATGGAAAGGTACTTTAGAAGAAGCTGAAGAATTTTTTAAATATCTTAACCCTTTAAGGACTAAGCCTGTTTTGGAGTTAAGGACCAAGCCCTTTTTTTCAAATCTGACATGTGCCACTTTATCTGTGAATAACTTTTCAATACTTTTACCTATCCATGTGATTCAGAGATTGTTTTCTCGTGAAACATTGTGCTTTAATTTAGCAATTAATTTTAGTCGATAAAATCCTTGTTTAGGGTTGAAAAATATCGAAATGTTGTGAAAATTTGGAAAAATTTGCCATTTTCAAAGTTTAAAAATTTCTGTGTGCAAGACACATAGTCACACCAAACAAAGTAGTAAATAATGAACATCTACCATATGTCTACTTTGTGTAGGCATGATTTTTTTTTTAAACATCCTATTATTTTTTAAGACATTTAGTAGCAAATTTTAACATTTTCAAGAAAATTTGCAGAACAAATTTTTTTGGGGAACCAGGCCACTTCTGATGTGGTTTTGAGGGGCTTGTATGTTAGAAACCCCCATAAATGACTCCATTTCAGAAACTACACCACTTAACATATCAAAACAGCATTTAGGAAGTTTATTAACCCTCTAGGTATTTCGCAGAAATTAATGAAAAGCGAAGTTGAAATTTCAAAAATTTTAACTTTTTTGCAGATTTCCGATTTTTGTTAATTATTCATTGGAGCCCCGTAGATTTTACCAAGAAATCGCAACTCAATAATGATTCTCCTTATTATGCAGTTTTTTGAAATATCCCACTTGTGGCCCATATGCGCTTTTTGACTTCCACAGGCCTCAGAATTGAAGGAGCACCTTCTTGTTTTAGAATATTTTTCAGGCTTTATTGGGGTAGTGATGGGCAGTGACAGATGTGGGAACAGAAGTTACAAACTTTTTAACTGATCAGACAGCTATAACAATATGAGTGAGGGGAACAGGGACTTGGCAATGAAGGGGTTATTTTTTTGTGTGTTTTTCACTGTATGAGCCAGTGATGATCACTGGCAGAAAATTGCTAGAACTTGAAAGTGGCAAACTGTCTGATCAGACAACTGCCACAAATAGATCACAGGGGAAGTGAAGTGATTAGGCAGTGGAGGGGTTAATAAAGTATTTCAGGCTGTGACAGCCCAGATTGCAGCACAGGGTACTAGGACCCAGCACAGTAATCCGATCTCCTCACTCTCTCTCACAGAACAGAGCCTGGGATGTGGATCAGCTGTAATTGTTGAGTCAGCAGACTAACTGACGAATCCCAGCGATCCTCGGCACAGGACTCTTATGATTGATCACCTGCTGTGTAGCTGTGCTAATTAGCTGTCAGAAAAAGAAATTGGGCAAAAGGGGCTTTAAACAAAATCTGCACGGGGAGCAGAAAGCTTTCATGACGTTCCTGGACGATGGTGCATTAACGGGCATGAACCTGATCAGGTTTTTCAGGTGCCTTAAAGGGTTAATAACACAATTGGGGATTTAATTCACCCCACAGCCGAAAGAACAAATTGATATCTGGACCAAACCTTTGTATCATGAAAAGGTAGATCCATTAAAAAACATTTTTAAAAAGGGTTTGATGAAATTGATACGATTACTCTAGTACCCCATTTTCCATGAATGGAAAAAGAATATTCCGTGTGGACAACTCTAAGCAGCTAGATGCATAAAAAATAACTTTTATTAATAATACAATTAAAATACACTTACCCTACTAAGAACCTATAAAAACTAGAGCAACCCAAACCCAACCAAACAGACCGTGGGGGTACTCGCCCAATAAGGGCGCCCCTCCCCGGGAACCGCCCTCACTATCAGTCCTAATAACCCCTTTATATAATAAATAAGAGTGAAGCGATTCGACTTTTAAAAACCAGACCAAAACAATATTCATTTAAAAATCTGTCAATACGAGGAATGGGGTTTTTTGATACATCATCCCCTTCCTAAACATAGACACCTACTACAGACCACCTTTCCCCCATCAAATATAAGGGTTCATCAGGCCCAAGGTTTTATTAAAAAGTAGGAGGAGGAAGCCACAAATAGCTCATTAAAATTTATGCAACTTCTTTTAGAAGACGAACAATTAAGCCTTGACACGCTAAACCAAAAACTGAAAGAGCAATTAGAACTAGTAAGGGGCTTTGAACAACATCCAGATTACACAACTAAAGAAAAACAACTACAGACCATTAGATAGTATAAATCCCAAATTTTTAAGGGGACCGAAAGCAAAGCAATTTTTCGTGATCTCTCAACTTCCCGGGGGAAAACAAAGCAACAAACTTGAGAATAAAGAGAATGGGGGAAAAAAAAATTGGTTTCCTCCACCGATACCGACATCAGATTTAAACGGGAACAAAAAAAACGACAGGTCGAAGAAACAGAAGCAGGGGTACAAAAGGAGGAAGAGGGAAAGGTCCGTCAAAGAGGCTCTCATAAGCCTTTTTAGAGGGGAAATTCCCCTATCAATTGAAATCGCACCCCACAGGTCAGAAAACCTGATAAAGATATTCAAAATTTATTATTAATCTACTTTCATTCTTTATCCCAAGTGAAATAACTGCTTAAATTGGACTGTCCTTGCAAAACCAAAAATTCGATGCATTTCGTGGGTCCAAACATTAATTTTTTTTTTTTGGGCGTAAGTTTTAAAGGCATAAATAACCATTGCCTCAAAATAAAAGAATGTCCCATTAGGGGTCAGTGAAGATCATTGGAGGGGTGGAAATCTTTAGATAATCGGGAAATAGAGGAACACAGGCAAGGTCCATTCCGAACTGAAACTTTAAAAATACAAAAATGCCACCCTTGGGGATATTTTTTCCGTTTTGGGGGGCATCTTTATCTCCAAGTTTAATAGAGAATTGGAGATGTTTGGGTGGGAAGTTTTCTACGAACTACACGAAAGGAAAAATGAGGCAATTCTCAAAGGAGGGGGCATGACCTGATAATTAAAGCCTCCGGTAAGGGGGCAACATTTTGCTGCTAGATCATAAAAAAAACTGGAAATGGAACAACTATGGGGGATGAATCTGCTACCAAAAACTAGCATTGACCCCAAGGATATTTTAAAGGGGGAATTACTGTCATTGTTAACTGAAGCAAAATCTAAAAAACTCATCTACTCAAAATTTGAGTTTTATTTCCCCAATGCCCAAAAATACCAACTTTTTTTAAGTTTACCAAAATAACAAGGGGGAATGAGTTATGGGTTCACCATCTTTGTTGGTTGACCCCCTCCACCCAAAATTTGTGGGTTTTTATTTTTACGTATAGGGCCCCTTTTTGGAATTTCTCTTCTTTCACCAAAAGATTTTTAAATTTGGGCTCAAAAACTGAGGGGGGTGCAGGTGTTTCCTGATAGCTTGCTTAAGAAAAGACGTAGAGGCATTACACAGCTTTCCCCCATGAGGGGGTTTTGGGGGCGGTTGGGCATTTTTACAACAAGGGGGAAACATTTTGCCCTACATAACGAATTTGTTTATTAAATCTGCTACATTTTTGTCTTGACCAGAAATTATTTTCAATCTTAATGCCGGTTTTCTTCCAACACTGGGGGGCCCCGCGATGGGGGGGCCCCATGTGCCCCATCGTACGCAAATCTTTTCCTCCTGGTGGAGGCAGCATTTTTTGATAGACATGTCCCCCTGGAAAATCAATGGGCCTATGGACCCCTATATAGATGATATCTTTCGTATGGAATGGGTTCAAATCGGGCTTTTGGGTATTTATAGAACAGCTAAAAATTGTAATTCTTGAGGTTTTTAAATTTAGCAGAAATACATGCTGATTGTTTTTACCTTTCCGATGTAAAATTTTGAAAACATCAAGGTGTATTTTAACCCCCCAATATTTCGAAACCCACATCATCTAACACTACTCCTTTTCGTTGCAGCATTGTTCCCCTTTAAAAAGGGGTTTTACCCCGCGTCAATTTCTGCGTTTAGCAGAAAAGTTCTAGCACAGAGGAGTTTTAAGAAAAAACCTTGCTTAAAAAATTGTTAGAGAAAGGGGTACCCTGAAGATTGAAATGAAGGGATACATATCGTTAATACAGCTAGATCAAAAATTTTTGGTCCCCAAACAACCTAATCAAAACCATAAGAAGGACCTTGCAAGGTCATTGGTACCTTTGATGAAGCATCTAAGGAATGGTCAGAGATATCCTACAAAATATTGGGATTAACTTCAGGTGATCGACCCGATAATAAAAATGAAAAAGTGGGACCACGCCCACTAATCACATTTAGGAAAGTTCGGAGCTTACGAGATACGCTAGTTAAAAGCCACTGTACACCTCCTCCAGCCAAAAATACCTGGCTGGATAAACAGCCACTTGGCACTTTTAAATGCAGTGGCTGTGTTGGATGTAAGTTTGTTGAAACAGGAAAATCTTTTACTAATCAACAAACAGGACAAAGTTTCGTGAATGACGACAATTCATCACTCTCAGTGCATTATCTATCGTGCCAATGTGAGTGTGGAAAAGACGTATGGGGCAACAATAAACCATCAGAGAATTTCGCCAACGTATTGGCGAACACTTAGGGGATATACGGGCAGAATAGTGAGAAACAATAACAGGATATCCCCCATATCGAGACACAATCTGTCTGAGCACATAATGGAAATTAACCAACAGTCTTAAATTCATGGGGATTGATATGATCAGAAACTCATTCCAGAAAGGAATCTGGGTAAGCGCATTAACTATGGCCAAAGAATCCTTTTGGATTTATAAATTAAAGACCTTCACCCAATGGGCTAAATGAACAACTGAATTTTAATTGTTTTTTTATAATGAGCCTAGGAATACTGTAGTTGGATACTCTGCTACACTTTCTGTTCATACTAGGGTTGAATTACTATTACCATCTCTTTATCCCTAAAAATTGTGTTACCTGTAAGGGCTATGTTTTTCATATCATATTTGAATTTTGGCAGGACACTTACCAGATAATTTATACTTTTAAAGTAACTATCTGTGTGCTGTGGCTGTGCAAACTAATAAAATCCACTTCTCGCATTTAATTTGTCTCTTATTGTTGCTACTTAAATAGCAACTTTCATATCCTGTCATGATCACTTCTATGCCAAATTGTAACAATTCTTTATTTTTACGGAAATTTTGTTCTATTATCTGTTTGTCTCTTTGTTGACATCTTCCATTGTTTGTGCATACTACCTGTTCTTTTTCCATAATAGTGCTTCAGGACATTACATATTATAATCAGAAACACATATTGCATTTCAGTCCGGTCCTGTCCCCCATTACAAGGATCGGCAAGGAGAGAGCAGTGTATCAGAAGTGCGGGAGTATACCTTATCCGAACCGCTTTCTCGGCGCTCCGTACGTCACTATCCCGTTTTACGGAGCGCAAGGCTGCTCGGATGTTTCTTGCATCCCAAGCCTCCATTTCAATGTGTGCATGTCATTTCTGCCCAAACATAGAGTGATGACGTATCGCGCGGTTCAAGCCTCTTTCTGAGAGGATGCGCTTCGCTTCCGGGATAGGAGGTATCGGCGTCCTGATTGGACGCGCGATTAGCACACTTTGTATATATTTTAGATGAGGAAACTACCTGGTATACGGCACACCATAGCTGTATCCGGACGCTGAGAGCCATATGCTCTGGTCCCGCAATCAGTTCCTTATATTGTCATCTAATATGCAGTAATTTTGTTTGTCCGTCAAACTATTGCAACAGGCATGCATTATCTGTAGGATTACCTATTCACTCATTGGTTATTCGCTACTCTTGGCTTCCTTTTTATCCTACAGATCCTTGTCCCCTGAAGTGGTCCTTGTGGTAGATCACCTTACAAAACGAACTATGTTGGGTACGCTATTGTAGTATAATGTTTATATCTCTTACCTATCAAATTGCTATTAAATGTCCCATGGCATTATAGGTGGGGTTGCAACATAGGTATGATAGGTTATCCCATACTGGACCGTCCTTATCGGGACGTTTAATTTTCCCGTATGATAGACTATGGATTAGAAAGGTCTTCTCAGGATATTCATAGGGCCCATAATTTTCTAGGATCTCATTCCCTAGCTCACAGCATGACCACCTCTCTAGATTTAAGTACTTTCTTTGAATTGCTGTTATCTAATTGTTGCTTGTTATCGACAGTTTCGCATACTTTTGAATTTTCACTTTTTAACGTAATCTAATAAAAGTTATTTTTTATTTATGTGCCGTCATGATAATAGTTCTATATTGTTTTGAGTAACATCGTATAAAAATTCATTTGATAGTATTTTAGCTTATTTTCATTTTTTCTTCTCTTTATTCATTTCACAACATTTTTTCTGTGTTAGTTTGTCGGCTCGCGCTAAAGCATCCATTGATGAGGGGTTCCAATCTACCCTTTTTTTCTTTAGTTTTTTTATAATCACCTCTTGCCTGTCTTCAGAAAAACAATTTCCTTACCTACAATTCATTTTAATTCTTTCTGATATATCAGCTGTTTGAATATGTTTTAAAGGAAGATTTTTGAATTACAGAGAACAACATAGAAATTCTTTTAGCCGGATTGAGATTGTATAAATGAGTATTTTATCAATCAGCAGGTTGGCACAGTGATCGGGACAAGGCTAGCCCCATTGGCTGGTCCAACTGTATTATGGGTCTTTTTTGAAAAAAAAAATTATATTTAATCACACATAAAGTTATCCGTAAAAAAAAATATATTATAAAAAGATTCATTGATTGATTTGATTTATATGGATAGTACTTTAGAAGAAGCTGAAGAGTTTTTTTAAAATATCTTAACCCTTTAATGTCTAACCTGTTTTTGGAGTTTAAGGACCAAGCCCCTATTTTTCACTTCTGACATGTGCCACTTTATCTGTGAATACTTTTCAATACTTTTACCTATCCATGTATTCATAGATTGTTTTCTCGGTGAAAGCATTGTGCTTTAATTAGCATTAATTTTGGTCGATAAAATCACATGATTTATGTGTGAAAAAAATATCAAAATATTGTGAAAGTTTGGAAAAATTTGGCCATTTTCAAAGTTTAAAAATTTCTGTGTGCCAGACACATAGTCAACCAAACAAAGTTATAAATAATAACATAAACCTATGTCTACTTTGTGTTGGCAATGATTTTTTTTTAAACATACCTATTATTTTTTTAAGAAATGTGGGCCTTTGAAATTTAGTACAAATTTTAAACATTTTCAAAAACAAACAATTTTTTTTGGGGAACCATGCACTTCTGATTGGTTTTTCTGAGGCTTGTTTGGTTAGAAACCCCATAAATGACTCACATTTCAAAATTACACCCTTATTTACTTTATCTGGTTTTGCTAACCATAGTCAAACAGCATTTAGAAGTTTATTAAACCCGTCTAGGTATATCACAGAAATGAATGAACAAGCGAAGGTGAAAATTTCAAATTTTAACTTTTTTGCAGATTTCCGATTTTTGTTCATTATTCATTGGAACCCCGTGGATTATACCAAGAAATCGCAACTCAATAATGATTCTCTTATTATGCAGTTTATTAGAAATATCCCACTTGTGGCCCTAAGTGCTTTTTGACTCTTCAACAGGCCTCAGAATTAAGGAGCACCTTCTGTTTAGAATATTTTTCCCAGGCTTTTATGGTATTGATGGGCAGTGACAGAAGTTGGAACAGAAGTTGCAAACTTTTTAACTGATCAGTACAGCAATAACAATATGAAGTGAGGGAACAGGGACTTGGCAATGAAGGGGTTATTTTTTTGTACAGGAACGTCAGGGTGCCTTAAAGGGTTAATAACACAAATTGGGGATTTAATTCACCCTCACAGCCGATAGAGAACAAATTGACTATCTGGACCTAACTCTGTATCATGAAGAAGGTATGATCCATTGAAAAACATTTTTCAAAAGGGTTGATGCAAATTGATACATGCATTACTCTAGTAGCCAGTTCCATGAATGGAAAAAGAATATTCCGTGTGGACAACTCTAAGCAGCTAGATGCATAAAAAATAACTTTTATTAATAATACAATTAAAATACACTTACCCTACTAAGAACCTATAAACAACTAGAGACACCCTAACCTAACCAACAGACACGAGGTACTCGCCCCCAATAAAGTGCGGCCCGCTACCCGGAACCTGTCCCTCACAAATCAAGTCCCTATATAACCCACTTATAAATAATAATATAGAGAGTGATAGCGATTCAGACTCACTTATAATCCAGACCACAAACAATAGTCACTTAAATCTGTCAATACGAGGAATGGGGTTTTTTGATACATCATCCCCTTCCTAAACATAGACACCTACCACAGACCAACGCGTTTCCCCCTATCTAATATAAGGGTTCATCAGGGCCAATGGTATAACATCATTAAGTCCACGTATATAAGTAGCAGAAGATACTATAAATCATACGCAGTGTGACAACGTATAAGATACTCACGTGTCCACAACATCTTCCTCCACTTCCTCATCCTGACTGTCACCAGAGGCCTGGCTAGCATCAATGACCCTCTAGTCTGTGAACTGAACAACCAACCTTGCACCCACCCTGGACCTCGAACCACCACCTAAAGAAGACCTAGTACAATTGTGTAACAGTCGTTGCCTTCTACATCCGACGGCGAGTAAGGCTCAGTGTCCACCTGCTGCCGCAGAGAGTCTAACGCTTGTTCCAGTAAAAATATGACTACAAGGGTCATGCGAAAATGCCATCGTCCTGATTGACCATTTTGGTTGTAAAGTCATCTTCAAAACTGTCAAAGGATGAGCAGAGATCCTTCACTACGACCACTCACTGTGGCCCAACACCCCACGGTCCGCACCACCGCTTGTCAGCTATGCGACACTTCATAATGCATAATGTCATTACGCTGCTCGCCCCAATCGCTGGAAGCAATGTGAGGGTGGAATTCCAGTGTTTCCATGTCAACAAATAGACGGTTGGCGGGAGGAAAACATCACTCTGCAACGCTGCCAGTCATCAGCGAAGCTAGGGTGCGATTGCCAGGAGTGTGAGCTAAGACCTTGAGCCTTCCTCAGCAGACAGTTAAGACTCGGGTGAAGCTTGAGAAATTTCTGCACAACAGGACGTGTGCCAGGCAAGGGATGTGCATTAGTCCTAAGGGCGGCAAGGAGATTTCTCCCATTGTCGCACACCACATTGCCTGGCGCCAGTTTTTAGCACTCCAGCCACTGGTCGGACTGAGTGTGGCATAGCATTCCACAGCTCTTGACCTGTGTGTTTACGGTCTCCAAGACAGATTAATTCATAACGCCCTTTTGTTTTCTCTTGGCAAGGATGCTACCCATTGAGTTCGGGATCTGGACTCTGATCCATTCCAGCAGGTGAATAGTGTCCCCGAGCCTGTGAACCCAACAACAAAGGTGCTGTCATCCACCCCCAACTCACCCAGTGAGCAGTCCCCAGTTAGATGTAACGCCCTTGACCGTGCTTACTAGAACATGTGTCTGTAGTTGAATGGATTTTGGTGGACACAGATCAGCCAACGCGCTGGAGATGTTTTCTGCAAACGTTGGCGGCCATGAGCAAGGGACAAGCTTTCGGGCAAAGAAATCTCCTGCTCGGCCATCTGCATTTTTGGGGGCATGCCAAGGGCCCAAACGATGTAGAACCCATCTGTGTCCCACCGGTTGAGGCGAAAAGGCAACATTTCCAAGACCAACTAGCCCTGGCAATGCCAACATTCCAGGCTATTTGTTTGTGATGGCTGGGTGAAAGCCATTTTTCTCTCTCCCACACCTGGTACACAGAAGGCTGGCTGGTGGACTAGTGCTTAAAGTACAGGTCGATTGGGGGCAGGGGAAGTTGACTGTGTTTGGGGTGGTGGTAGGGATGAGTTAAAATATGCCAAAAGTGTAAATCGGCAGGGTTTTACTTTTTTATCAGTTTTTCCCGATGACCATATTTTTCCGTGAAAATCTTATAATGAATGTATCACGTTTACAATCGCGCCTTTTACAGCACTTCCTGAAATTTTTTTGGGGCCAGCCAATCGCTCAGACATAAGGGGGATGAGGGGGCTAATGGGTCAGTTTGGCCGGTTTTTTCCATTGGCTCAAAAATCCAATGACCCTTTTTAGTATGAAAAACTCTTTTCCTGTTCAGGCCATTCTCACTGATCACTAAAACAACCCCCCGGACTGCCGTCCCAATAGCTGTTGAAAAAACTCAAAAAAACAGTCTTTTTTTATCAGAAAACGTCCCTTTTATTTTTGAACTTAGTATAGTTTGATTTGGAATTTAAAATTTTTGATTTATTAGAGAGAACTTGCAAAAAAACTAGTGTTGAAACCGAGGGGGGGGGGGCCGGGGGGGGGGGAAAGGGGAGTGATATTGTGCAGCCAGTCCCCTGTCTGAACTCACATGGAAATAGCATCTTTTTTTTAACACTTTGCAACCACAGACCTCCCACCGAGGTGAAATTGTCCCTTTTATGTTTGCATTTCTATTGGTGTCTGTGTTCCCAGTTTTTTGCCAATAGCCCCCTTGAAAAGCAAAATTGTTTTTACACATTATTTCCATAGTACATTTGCCACCTTTTTTTGTCAGTGTTGGAAAAACCGCTATATGTAATCCATATAACTGTTCAATACTTCTATTTCACTCAGTGCGTCTCAGTTTGGCGCTTATTGTGCACTTCTACGATAGTTTGTTGAAAACTATCAATTGCTAGTCCTACTGGGCAGGGACGGAAGGAAGAACACTGTTAATTTGGTGTTACGGTTCTTCCACCAGACCGCATTTCACAGAAATTTGATAGAAACAATTCTGTTTCTAATCCAAATTGACTGTTGAAATTAGGGGGATAACCTGTGATTTGCCGTCTTTGCAGTCCCAGTTTCTCCAATAAAAAGACTGTAAAAAACTCTTCAAAACCTTTTAAATTTTTATCTTTCTGAACATGAGCGAACTCCCAGGTGGTAAGCGAGCAAAGAGGGGTGTAGGACATGGAGGTAGAGGTACGAGAGAAGGTGCTCCATCCAGTGGTGGCGACAGCACGCAAGCCAGCGTATCGTCGGTTGCAGGCCTGTTATCTCTGGGTCGGTGACCTGTGAATCTCAGTAATGAACAGCGTCGCCAATCTGTTCTTCATTGGTTAATGCAATCTGCATCCAGCAGTTTTACCTCCTCGTCCTCCCAGTCACTGCCACGAATGTCATCATCATCATTGTCAGCATCCGTCCAACAGAAGTGAAGGCAGCCCAAATTTCAACTCATGTTCCCACCACTGTGGATAATCCATTTTCTGAAGACCTCTTTGATGACACAATGCAGTTGGGGTCAGAAGGCATTTCAAAAGATCCAGAGGCCAAATAGGATGATTGAGTATGCTCTGACGCCCAATTTGCTGATGCCATCAGAGGAGGAGAAGGAAGCCGGTCAATCGGCACAAATCCCGAGCGGTCGGCAACGCCTTGCAGTGCCTGTTGCTTGTAGCACGCAGCTCCAGGATGTAGAATGTCAGGACGAGGAAGTCACCTGTGCTGATGATGATGATGATGGCATTGCAGATCCAACGTGGTCTTTTCTGCAGAATTTGCTTGCGAGCGCTTCTTCACTGGATGAGGAGGAAGATGATGGGGTTTGTGTCAGTATTGGGGCCCGCCTCAAAAAGGGAGAGGCGTTTGCATAAGTCCGCTGGCATTATTCCGCCAACCATGATCAGCGGAAACACCTCTCCTCACTTATCGCCGTCGAAAAGGTCCAGGACCTCTGAAGCCTGGGCCTTTTTCGATCAAGCCTCAGGTTCGCCCAGCGATGTCATATCCGCATTTGCCATAAACGCATCAGTAGAGGGAAAAATCTTAAGTGTTTAACGACCACCAACATGTCCAGTCACATGCAGCAAATGCATGTGTTGAAATGGAGGGAACAGTTGGCGAAAAAAGGCCACACCGCTCCTGGGCTTCCAACCACTGTCACACCCTCTGTCTCTGTCTCCTCCTCCTCTGCCTCCATCTTCTGCTGCCCATGTCCCTCAGCAGCATGAGCAAGGATCAGCCTCCGCTTCAGCCTGCACCGTCACCTGAGTACCACCAGCACCACTGGAGACACAGCCTACCCCTTCTCCTTTCACCAGTTTCACCTGCATGTCGTACAGTGGCCAGTCTAGCAGCCAGGCTTCCGTTCACCAGGAGTGGGAGCAGAAAAAACACTTTTACCCAAATTATCCCAAAGCCAAAAGCCTGAATGTCGGCATTGCCAGGCTTTTGGCCTTGGAAATGTTGCCTTTCCGCCTGGTGTACACAGATGGGTTCCGCCACGTCATGACCCTTGCCTGCCCCCAATACCAGATGCCGAGAAGGCATTTTTTTTCCAGAAAAGCCGTCCCTGCCCTGGCCAGCCACGTGTCATCTAAAATCTCAAGCGCGTTGTCTACATCTGTGTCTGGCAAAGTCTATCTGACCACTGATACATGGACTAGTAAGCACGGCCAAGGCCGCTATATCTCTGTGACAGCTCACTGGTTGAGCTGGGTGGATGTCTCTGGTGATGACGGTGGCTCTCAGGCTTGGCGCACGCTCTTCAAAACCGCAGGGATGGTGCAGGGTTTTTTCCCCCAAGGTCCACGGGTACCATCACATGCCCAGCGTAAGCAGGCTGTTGAAATTGATATGTCTTGGAGACCGTCAACACACCGGTCAAGAGCTGAGGATGGCATTGTGCAATGAGACCGTGTGGTGGCTGGGTGACAAGAACCTTGTACTAGGCAAGGTGGTGTGCGATAACGGGCGAAATCTCCTGGCCACCCTTAAGATCGGTATGCTGGAGCACATCCCTTGCCTGGCACACGTCATAAACCTCGTCGTCCAGAAATTTCTAAAGCGCTACCCGGTTCGGGACTGCCTGCTGAGGACGGCTCGAGGTCTGAGCTCAACCTTCCGCCATTCGCACACTGCTTCGTCCCGACGGGCTGCAGTACAGCATCAGCTTTGCCTCTCGGTCAACCGTCGCATTGTTGACGTGGCAAACGCTGGAATACCACCCTCCACATGCTCCAGCGATTGTGGCAGCAGCACAATTTCCATTACGCATTTCGAAGTGACACATGGCCTGACAAGCAGTGGTGTGGACCTCGGGTGTTGAGCCACCGAGAGTGGAGGCAGGTGAAAGACTCGCACCATCCTTGCCATTTTGAAGAAGCCACCCAAAATGGTCAGTGCGGACAATGCTCTTTTCAGCATGAGCATTGTGGTGATCTTAATTCTGGAACAAGTTTGGACACTCTGAAACGCATATCCCACACGACGGAGGAGGAGACGGACACGAGGTGGATACAGAGCCTTTCTCTCCGTCGAATCCAGAAGGCCCGACAGTTTCACAATTTTAGGGTCTTCTTAGGCAGTGGTTCGGTTCCAGGGCTGTGAAAGGGGGGCCCCTCAGGGTCAACTGAGGCAAGTCGGGCTGTGTTGAAGCTGAGGCAGAGGAGTGGAGGAGGAGGATGAGGTATTCTGAACCGACTTACCGATGCCCCTGCTTTAAAAGGGTTTGGGCCGGATTTGAGGCGGAGGAGGAAGAGGGGGAAGATCATTTTGCAGTGGTCCTCGCCCCAGAGGTTTAAAAATAAGTCTCCTCTCTCACATAGTGGGGGATGCTCCTTTTCCTCCAACATGACCCCTCGCTTTAAAGGCCACAAAATGAACAACATTTACTGGGTAGCCACCCTCCTCATCCCCGGAAAAAGCAAAACTAGCACTTTCCTTCCACCCACCCAAATTGAGAGAAAATCAGGAATTGGGGGGACCGTGCTCATTGATAAAACTGGGACACTGTTGGTCTGCTTCCGTTCTTCAAATGTTAGGGGTGGAACAAAATAAAAAGTGCCAATTGCCGTAGGGCAGAGAAGCATTGTGGCGAAGTTTTATGGGGGGACCTCTGGCAATCCTTATTTACCACCTCACCAATGCCTGTAATGCGGGACATACACAAAAAGAGACCGGCTTAAGATCATGGTCCCGACTATCTGCGGTCAACCGATGTTTTTGGCATGTCCAAGCCCCAAATAATTTTGGGGTATCAAAAAGGGATAAAGGCCCGATTTGCTGGTCAGCCATAGAGTGTTGTTCACCCAGCACCCAGGTCAATTTGAGCGGACCCCCAGCATAGCGGAGAAGTCATTACGACAAACGCATCCGGCTTTCCCCCGATAATGGGGATTTTTGACTTTCACAAGTTTAATCAGGATGGATCTCTGATGATGTTGTGGCCCAATTGCCGAGGGTCACCGATTATTTGCGGTTTTTATTCCATTCCTTTTCAAAAATTTTTTTAAATTTTTTTTAAATTTTTTTGAAAATCTTTTTCTGCTTTTGTGGTTGGGAGCTGTAAAAGAACCAATGTACACGGTTTTTTAAAAAAAAAAAAAGTATTCCATTTACTCACTTCTTCATGAAAATTTTAAGCACTGTCAATGGTTTTAGGGGTCAGGGTGCTGTGAGATACAGCTATAATAAAGGGCCCTTTTGGGAAAGAAATGTGGGTTCAAAGTGGCATTTTCCCTCAAAATTTTTTAACATGCGAGAAGCATGTTTATAATTTTTGGGTATGTTCCTGTGAAATACGCTATACAAAGGGAGCTTTAAAAAATTGGTTTCTAAAGACATTTGTTTTTCACAATTGTCAACATTGGCCAAAGGGGTCATGTTTTAAATTTTTGGTTGCATGGTGCTGTAAAATACGTTTACTACAGGTCCATTGAAAAAAATGTGGTTTCTAACATAATTTGTTCTTCACAATTGTAAACAGTGGTGGAAGGCTCATGTTTTGAATTTTTGGGGCTTTGGTGCTGTAAAAAAAGGGAAATGGTAGATACGGTAATGGAACATATTGCAAAATGACTTGTTTTTGCAAGTATTTAAAAAATGCTAAAACCCCTGTAGTGAGACAACCCATTTAATACAATTAAAAATAGAGAAAAAAAATGGGGGATTCCCTCCCATTTTAAAAATGTGTTTTTTTAGAATTAAGCTACTAAAAAAACTGCATGTAAAAATAGCGATACAAAATTCCTTGAAATTTTACAAAGGGGGGTACAGGAAGACTTGAACAGATGAAGGTTTTCTGAGGACATGAAAATTGGAGTACATTCGCCCCCCCAAAAACAGAAAAAATTTCCTCCAGCCGTTGAGTAAAAAAAAAAGAAAGCCCAAAAAAAAGGGCACCTGGGTGGAACAGGAGCATCAACCAACCCGCATTTTTAAATGAAGCTCAATTGGGCCGCACTCATACGAGGGGGAAGCAATTCTAGAGGCAGAAATTTCTTAAGCTACCAGTCTTGACTGTGTATGAGAAGGCTGGAGGTTAGCTCACACTTCCCCGTCCCGCACTCTGGGACTGTTTTCTGCTGCTCAAAGGCATTTTTTACCGTTTTAATAGATGACGGACACCACCCGCTCTCACCGCACCCACTGTAAGTCTGGCCCCCGCCAGCGGGAATCCGTGATCCCGTTTACAGCCTCACCCCCTTGATCAGTAATTTCTTTCAAAAACCTTGACAGTAAAGAGGATTTTCAGACGGCCCGTTGACCTCTGGGGACATCGTTTTGTTTGCTTTTACATTCTAATTCATGGTGGGGTAAAGTCACCCGTAGAATGGCAGGACCCCTAGCAGCAGCAGTATTGGAAAAATATTTTTTTTTTTTAAAATAGTTTATTTCTTATTTAGAAATTTTTGCTAAAGGTCCATAAGGGGCACCCGTGCGGGTTTTTTTGGGCATGCGGCCGGGGACATGGTAGTCAATGTCCATTTAAATAAAATGGTGGGTTTAAGACCCTTTTTTTAGGCACTTTTTAATTGTGGATATGCAGGTTTGGGGGGGGTCATGCTGCGGTACAGGGGCATGGATAGTCCAATGTCCCCCTTCAATAAAAAACTGGTTCAAATAATACTTTTTCCGGGTCCTCAAGGAAATCTTTGTGGTTTTGGGGGGCTGCCACTGAAAAAAAACCAAAAGTAAAGGTCTTAATGAAAAAACGTAATTTTCCATACTTCAGGCCATCAAAATGAAAGCGTTACTGGGTGTCCCCCCTCCCTTTATTAATGTTCATCAAGCAAATTTTTTCCACAAAATTTAAAGTAGAATGCAGGAATTTGAAAAGGGTTGTTACCAAGGCCCCCCAGAGCCTCCCAGTAACCTCCCTCCCTGTTGGAACGTTCTTGCTGCCCCCCACATATGTGCCCGGGGGGTGTTTTTTCCTGGTGGGAAAAAATGATAAGGGGGGTCCTTCCAGGCCCTGGCCATTTCCAATACAGGTGTCTTTTTTTGTGCGAAAGGGGCCCTTTGCAGCTGCCCCGGGTTTTCCACTGTGGGTTTCGCCGTCCTCATGTTTTGGTTAGCCATTGAAAATAATGAATTTTTTTTAGCCTATGAATTTTTTTTTTGTGCTTTATAACCCAAATCTTGGGCCTAAAATGTCAATATCCAGTTTCCTGTTGTGAAAGTTAAATTCGGCTTTCCCCACCTGTTTGGGTGTAAGAAAAAATTTAATAGTCATCGGATAACACGACTATCGACATATAATTCCCAAAATTGAAATAGACTTGATAACGATTGTTGACACAATCACTCATCCCTAGTGGTGGGAATCGTACGACAATGTCTGGGACTGGGGATTGCTGATGGCTCCAAATCGGGAAAAAGAGGACCGTTGGGCTTGGAATGACGGGGGCAGAATATGCACGGTTTGGTTTGGAAACCAGGACCTGTTACCTTTTTTCTTCAAGTGTTTTTAAGCAATTATGCTTTACATACAGTGCATTCTCATGTGGGGTGGTTAAATTCTCAATTCTTTCCCTATGACGATTGAAAGCAAAGTGGCATATGAGTCGGCGAATCTGAGGCTTGATCGAAAAAGGGCCCCGGTTAAAGGGTCCGGGGCCTTTCGATGGTAAAACCCCTAGTAGCATGTTTCCCTGCAACCCCATACCATGGCGGGCGGTTTAAATGTCAGCGGATTTGGCGCCCGCCCCTCCCCCTTTCTGGGGCCGGCCCACACGACATCCCCCCTCATTCCCCTCCATGAGAGGGCCCCTCCCCAGTGTGCTCTAAAACCATTGGGATCGCAAGTATCATACAAGGTGATTCCTTTTCCCTGACAGTCTACACCCTCAAGCGCGGGCTGAACCCAAGGCACTCAGGAAGCTGACAACTTTTTATTTCTGGAAACGGACCCCTTCCTTTCCCCCTGAGGCTCAGCGTTTGGGCGTCAGAGCAGAAAAAATCTTCTTTTTGGGCCTTTTTTCTTTTGAAATGCCTTCTGACCCCAAATGCATTGTGTCATCAAAGAGCTTTTTGGAATATGGATATATATGTACCATGGAATATGGTACAGGTAAGGAGAGCCAAATACAACCTTAAATCCTAAAAGTAGGCAACAATATAAAATTCCTCAACACTTTAAGCAGAATAAACATCATGCCACACCTTAACGACACTGGACGTAAACTTACAGTGCCAGTAAGGGACTTTGTAGCGGGATTGCGCCGCTGGTTGCAGCTAACAACCACCCGTTACAGTGCAGTATGGTGTTGGCTCCTTCCTGCTCTGTTGAAACCTTTAGACATCGTGGTGATTGCGGCGGCGGTGTCTAAACTAATAGGAAACTGTGCACCGTTCCTCATTCCAATTGGGACATCAGCAGCAAGACCGCTGTGTCCCAATCACTTACCATGGTAGCTGGAAGCCTGGTGAAGGCTGGCATGTTTTTTGTTTTACTACTTCCTACCCCGGCAGAAAGTAGTAAAACCGTTATCTTTGTACACCTTAATGTATTGTCTCTATAAGATTAGGGGATGTATAAAAAGATGCCTCCCCTTGGTAAGCACCCCGATGGACTTTTTAAAAAAAAAAAAAGTTTTAAAAAAAAAATTTTTTTTTTTAAAAAAAAAATTTTTAAAAAAATTTAATAAATATATATGTTTATATATATGTATTTTTTTTAATATTATATATATATAATATATATATATATTTTTATATATAAATAATATATTATAATGTGGGGATATTTTCATGTAAATCCCCCCCCCTTTTCCCCTTTTACAAAAAAGAAAAAAAAAATAAAAAAGTTTCACATAATTTGGGAAAAAAATCGTCTATTAAAATATTCATAATTACCCGTCGCTGAAAAACCCAAAGGGAAAAAAATTTCCAAACACCCAAATTGCGTTTTTTTTGTGGGTTTTTTTATGTCCCCCATAAATTGGGAAAAAAGTACCGTTATTTGAGTATAAACCGATTTTTCAGCACAAAAAAGGCTGAAAAGCGACCCCGGTTACACTGAGTCACTGTCGGCACTCGGGGCTGAATGGCCCGAGTGCCGGCAGGGACATTCGTATATGCGGCTCCTGGGAGCGCCTATGCGAATGCCGGTGGGGCGCCAGTGTCCGGACGCTCGGTGGTCGGGCCGTCAGCATCCCCCACTAAGGCCCCCTCTGGAGCGCAATAGGTGGGGGATACCATGCGGGGGACAGAGCGGGCTCCCGGGTCCGCAGTGGGCTCCGGGCGGCCGCAATCGCGGCTGTCGGAGTTTCCCGGCACAGGCAGCGGGTCATCACACTGTGCGCAGCCCCTTACGCACCCGCCCGTGCCGGAAACAGGAGAGCACGCGGGAGGTGGACAGCGAGGAGTCGGGCAGGGGGAGCCAGGTAAGTGGTTTTTTTTTTTTTTACAAAACCCAACCCCGCCATGCCCTCCTATTTGCTAGGGGGACCATCCTGCCCCTACCCCCTTGGCCCATACCTGCCCAAGCCTCCCCTACCCGCCTATAGCCTGCCTATACCTGCTATGGGGACCTATACCTGCCTATACCCTGCCTATACCTGCTAGGGGGACCTATACCTGCCCATACCTGCCTATAGCCTGCCCATATCTGCCTATAGCCTGCCCATACCTGCCTATACCTGCTAGGGGGACCTATAACCTGCCCATACCTGCCTATAGCCAGCCTATACCTGCTAGGGGACTATAGCTCATACCTACCTATAGACTGCCTATACCTCAGGGACCTATGCCTATACCCTGCCTATACCGCTACGGGGGCTATACCTGCCTATACCTGCTAGGGGGACCTATACCTGCCTATACCCTGCCTATACCTGCTAGGGGGGCCTATACCTGCCTATATCCTGCCTAGGGGGACCTATACCTGCCTATACCAGCCTATAACAACCTATACCTGCCTATACCCTGCCTATGGGGGCAATTACCTGCCTATAGCCTGCCTAGGGGGACATATAGCTGCCTATAACCTGCCTTTGGGGGGGACATTAAACTGCCTATACCAGCCTATATCTGCCTATGGGGGACATTAAACTGCCTATGGGGGACATTAAACTGCCTATACCTGCCTATGGGGGACATTAAACTGTCTATGTACGGTAATTTTATTGGTATCTGTTTTTATTTTTAAAATTCACCAGTAGCCGCTGAGTTTTCATCCGTAGGCTTATACTCGAGTCAATAAGCTTTCCCGTTTTTTGTGGCAAAAGCAGGTGCCTCGGCTTAAATTCGGGTCGGTTTATACTCGAGTATATACGGTAATCAAAAAAGTCACATGTATTTCAAACTGGTGGCAATAAAAAGTACACTTCAGGCCACAAAAAATGCGCCCTTACTCAAGTCTGTAGGTGTTAGTACAAAGAAGTTATTGGTCACAGAAAATGGGGCCACGGTACAAATATCAAAATTGGAAAATGTTTTGATTTTTTTTACGTTACTAGAACATAATGAAAACCCTACATGTTTGCTGTTGCCGGAATTGTATTAACCTGTAGAATAAAAATGACACATCACTAATAATGAAAAGTGAACGCGGTAAAAAAAAACTTCAAACATGCCACAAGTGGTACGGTGAATGACGCCATTAGAAAGTACATCTTGTCCCAGAAAATAAGAGCCCTCATTTGTCATGATGGATGGAGAAATAAAAAAGTTATGGCTCTTGGAAGGCGAGGAGGAAAAAACAAATGTGTTAACCAAATATAACAGCCTTAAAGGGGTTTTATCATTTGACTAAATGGTCTTCAGAATAAGGGGACAGTGAAAACAAGAAACTTTGCAATTGGATGTCATAAGCAAAGCTGTCTTGTATTCACAGTATTCCTTATCTTGTGTTTTTGTTTACACTGATATCCAGTCCTGGTCGGATCCCTCCTCCTTGCATTTCACTAGCTGAGAGCTCATTTACATTTTTGTACAGCCCCCCGGTTTATATTCACGGGGCGGGGGTTCTCAATCAGGTTTAAAGGGACCGTAAAATTTTTTACTTTTATACAGCCGGGGGGAAAAAAACAGAAAATTTAAAATGAAGGGCTTACACAATCAGGAAAAAGGGACCCAAATTTTTGTTAAAACCCCGCCTGAATCAGAGTTAGGGGCCGTAGTTTTCTCCCTTTCCCCACCAAAAGGAAAAAAGACTGCAAAAAGATTCTTAAAAGAGAAAAAAATAAAAAGTTTTGGGCCCCGGGGGCCTAACCTCCTCTTTGAAGGGGATTGTTTCCGTTTCCCCAGAAAGCTGTAAAAACATCTCCCGCTGTGAGAGGAGAAGAGATCAGGGTTTCTTGTCTAGATTGAATTTCACTGTGGTTTGTTTACAGTCTTACAAAAATAAAACGATAGGGAAAGACACAGTGACATGTGGGCTAGAGGGGGGGGAGTTTGGGGGGGGCCAGATGCACAGTGAAGGGGGGGGGGGGTGATGTTTAAACCCCGCTTGGGGGGGGGAAGAAACGCCCCCAGCATTTCCAGAGTTGTGAAGCTGAGAGTATGAATCAGCCGAACTAAAGAAGCGATACATCCCCTTGAAAGGCGTTGTCCATTATTGATTTTTTTAATGTCGTTACTAGTCCCCTTTTAAAATAAAAAAGTAATTCCCCCCATTATCCCACTCGGTTTTTTGGTTTACTTTTGAAACAGGAATGTCATCGCTAAAGCCGCTGATTGGCTGCAGTTGTCCCATGTCACATCCTTATGTCAACATGACTTCTAGACAAAAAAAAAAAAACATAGTCTTACATATTTAAAGAACCACTACATTTTTCTTCCTTTAGTTCATTAAAAATTCCTTCTAGGTAGACAAAATCCCTTAAAATTTGCTTTTCTGCGTGAAAAGGTTTTTTCACTGGCCCCTGTTCGTGCCTCACTCTGAATTGCAGAACACTAACACGTGTTTTCAGCATCTTTGTTCAGGTCATGGGATAGCAGAGCTTTGATCACCGGAAATCCAGTATTGTAAGTTACGGAAAACGTGTCCCTAAAGAAATTTGTTAAGAAAAAGGGAAAAAAAACTGGAGTGGTCCTTTAAGCCATTAGTCATGGGGTTTGAAAGAGACATACACGTTATATCCATTTTGTGAAAAGATAAAACAAAAAAAATTTTTAATTTCTTTTTCCAACGATTCGGTTTTTTTTATTATATTACTGTTACAAATAATTACTTTTTTTTCTAAGATTTTGTGTTCACACTCCTTTTTTTCTTACATATCAAAACAAAAGCAACAGTTGGCTTCCTTCAGAATCTGTAGCACTAAAGACTTGAATAGTTCAAAATAAAGGATGTCAAGTTCATTTTACCAATTTTCGAAAGCGTCCCAAAGGAACAAAGTAATTTTACATGGGAATATTACCCTATATGGGCCCTTTTTATATGACTGCCTGCTAGAAGGTATCCAGATGTATACCATGACATAGATGCCTCATGTTTATAGTTGACAATAGAGGAAATACAGTAAAATTGTGACTATATTTGCTCTGCTTTCTTTGTTGTATCCCACAAATAAATCATTTAATGAGCAAAATTTGAATGCTTTTATTCTCTTTTAGTTTCTTGACACATGGCAGATACTCTGCAGTTTATGCCCCGAAATAGGGGTAGGGGGTATGGGTTTTATGTTAACTTTCTATAAGATTACTTCATCCAGAGGGATGATATTTGCAATGCTTGGTAATTTATTTTTTTTTTTTCTGATGTTATAAGGACCCTGGTCCGCGTTATCCCGGTCCGCTTTACTTTTTTTCTCACGATTCTACTTTTACCAAAGGGTGGCGAATATAATCGGCAAAAAATTGAAATCGGCACATTTTTTTTGGTGATCGGAAATTGGGACGTTTAGGTGCAATCTTTCAGAAAAATTAATAATGGGCCATTTTCAGGTTTCCTTCATTTTGGGGCCCGGCAATCACTCCGAGATGGTAGGGGAGGAGGAGTACAACGTCACCCTTTTTTTTTAGGATCTAATGGCGCAAAAAAAACGGACCTCCTTTTATCATGCAACTGCTTTTTCCCGTTTTTAGCTCATACCGTTTTTCACACTCAAGAGGGGGTGCTCTCGCATTTTAAAACCCAAACGTTCTAAACTCTGATAGATGTCTTTCTAATACAAGAAACCATCCATCACCAAAAGCAGAATAGAGTTAGAGAGAATTTCCTTTTATTTTTTTGAGAAAGTTTTAAGAAATTTTATGGTGAGTTTGCGCTGGGGGGGGGGGGGCTGCAGGGGGGGGGGGCGGCAGGAGGATTGCATTTTGAAAGGGAAATATTAGACCAGGTGTTTGTTTTTTTCAATTGAAAAGGTTGTTTTTTACCACTCTTTTTGGCCAGCAGACCTCTGATAGCAGTTGAAATTGTCCCTGTGTTTTCAGTTCTATTGCAATCACTGCGTGTCAGTGTTCCCAAAAACCGGCATAACTTATCCCTATTACTTTTAAATAGTTTTATTAAAGTACGTGCGTCTGTTTGGCGCAAAGAGCTCAGTTGTACGCATATTGTGTTATGCATATTTTATAGTAAATTACGCCTGTAGTCAGTGGTGCGAAGGCCGCCATATTAATCCACAACATTTAAATACTCTTATTGCAGTCCGTGCGTCTGGTTGGCACATACAGCTCAGTTGTACGCATATTGATGTTTTAATACATATTTAATCATAATAAATATTAACGCCTGAATATGTACAGTCGGTGCCGAAGGCCACCATATTAATCCATTTAACATTTAAATACTCTTATTGCAGTCCGTGCATCTGTTTGGCGCAAAGAGCTCAGTTGTACGCATATTGTGTTATACATATTTGATAGTAAATTACGCCTGTTGTAAGTGGTGCGAAAACCGCTATATTAATCCATATAACATTACAATACTTTTATTTGCAGATCGTGCGTCTGTTTGGCACAAAGAGCCCAGTTGTACGCATATTGTTGTATACATATTTGATAGTAAATTACGCCTGTAGTCAGTGGTGCGAAAGGCCTACCAATATTAATACTATAGACATTTAAATACTCTTTAATGCAGTTACCGTGCGTCTCCACCCATGTTTGTTGGCGCAAAGAGCCCAGTTGTACGCATATTGTGTTATACATATTTGATAGTAAATTACGCCTGTAGTCAGTGCTGCGAAGGCTACCATATTAATCCATATAACATTTAAATATTCTTATTACAGTCCGTGCGTCTGTTTGGCGCAAAGAGCTCAGTTGTACGCATATTGTGTTATACATATTTAATAGTAAATTAGGCCTGTAGTCAGTAGTGCGAAGGCCGTCATATTAATCCATATAACTTTTTAATACTTCTGTTTCACTCAGTGCATCTCAGTTTGGCGCTAATCGTGCATTTGTACGATATTTCGTTGAAAACTATCCATTGCTAGTCCTACTGGGCAGTTGTAAATCTCAGGGACTGAAGGAAGAACACTGTTGATTTTGTGTTACGGTTCTTCCACCAGCCCGCATTTCACAGATATTTGATAGAAACAATTCTGTTTCTAATCCTAGTTGGCTGTTGTAAATTAGAGGGATTTAAGAATACCTGTGACTTGCTGTCTTTCAATAAGAGACTGTGAAAAACTGTTTCATACCTTTTAAATTTTTATCTTTCTGAACATGGAGCGAACTGCAGGTGGTAAGTGAGCAAAGAGGGGTGTAGGACATGGATGTAGAGGTATGAGAGTCATGTCAGGTAGAGGTCAGGGTTCAGGTAGAGGTACGAGAGTTTTGGGTCATGCTGCGTTACAGGATATGTATAGTCAATGTCCATTTCACTATAATACTGCTTCAAAGACTACTTTCTTCTGGCACTTTTTAATCTGTGGGTCCTGCAGGTTTGTTGGTCATGCTGCGGTCCAGAACAGGGATAGTCAATATCCAGTTCAACTAAAATTGTGGTTCAAAGACTACTTTTTCCGGCACTTTTTAATCTCTGCGTCAAGCGGGTTTTGGGGTCATGCTGCGGTACAGGACAGCCATAGTCAATGTCCTGTTCAACTAAAATGGTGGTTCAAAGACTCCTTTTTCCGGCACTGTTTAATCTGCGGGTCAGACAGGTTTAAGGGTCATGCTGTGGTACAGGACAGGTATAATCAATGTCCAGTTCAACTAAATGGTGGTTCAAAGACTCCTTTTTCAGGCACTTTTTAATCTGTGGGTCTTGAAGGTTTGTGGGTCATGCTGCGGTACAGGACAGGTATAGTCAATGTCCAGTTCAACTAAAATGGTGGTTCAAAGACTCCTTTTTCCGGCACTTTTTAATCTGTGGGTCATGTAGATTTAAGGGTCATGCTGCGGTACAGGACAGGTATAGTCAATGTCCAGTTCAACTAAAATGGTGGTTTAAAGACTCCTTTTTCGGCACTTTTTAATCTGTGCGTCAGACGGTTTAAGGGTCATGCTGCGGTACAGAACAGGTATAGTCAATGTCCAGTTCAACTAAAATGGTGGTTCTAAGAATCCTTTTTCCGGCACTATTTTAATCTGTGGGTCAAGCGGGTTTAAGGGCATGCTGCGGTACAGACAGGTATAATACAATGTCCATTCAGCTAAAATGGTGGTTCAAAGACTCCTTTTTCCGGCACTTTTTAATCTGTGGGTCATGTAGATTTAAGGGTCATTCTGCAGTACAGGACAGGTATAGTCAAAGTCCAGTTCAACTTAAATGGTGGGTCAAAGACTCCTTTTTCCGGCACTTTTTAATCTGTGGGTCATGCAAGTTTGAGGGTCATGCTGTGGAACAGGACAGGTATAGTCAATGTCCAGTTCAACTAAAATGGTGGTTGAAAGACTCCTTTTTCTAGCACTTTTTAATCTGTGGGTCAAGTGGGTTTTGGGGTCATGCTGCGGTACAGGACAGGCATAGTCAATGTCCAGTTCAATTAAAATGGTGGTTCAAATACTCATTTTTCCGGCCCTTTTTAATCTGTGTGTCAGACAGGTTTAAGGGTCATGCTGCGTTCCAGGACAGGGATAGTCAATGTCCAGTTCAACTAAAATGATGGTTCAAATAATACTGCCTTCTGGCACTTTTTAATTTGTGGGTCATGCAGTTTTAAGAGTCATGCTATGGTACAAGACAGGGATAGTGAATAGTCTGTGACTTTTTTTCTATGACTTTTATAACCTAATTGTCTTGCCTAAGATGTAGCAAGTGTCCAGTTTACTGTTGTGGATGTTAATTCCAGCTTCTCCAGCCCTGTTTGGGTGTAAGAATGAAGGTGTTGCGCCTGTCCCCTAGACTTTAATGGTCATCGACGATAATCTGTTATCGACTATCGTCATGATAATTGTCGATATTGACTATCGACTCGATAACGATAGTTGACACAATCGCTCATCACTAATAGCCATGTTCGCCTCCTCTGGTGTCTTGCCAAAAAACTGGCACACCGCCGAGTAGGTGATTTTACCACCAATGCTCCGCACTGACCGACTGTTACTGCCGCCCCACGGCACGGGTTTTCACACGGTTTTTCAGCTGGTTTTCGGTTTTGAAAACCGTCTGCAAACCAGGGGAAAACTTTTTACACAGGCCTCTATGGAAAACCCATGCAGCAGTCCCCATTGCACAGGTTTTCCGCTCGGTGGTTTTCAGACCGCCGGCTGTCCGAAAAACATTGGACATGTTCATTTTTCTGACCAGTTTTCAGACAGAATATGAACATGTCTATGGGAAGGGGGGAAGGCTAATCACGGAGAAAAGTCATCCCCCTGCGGCCGTGTGCACGGCCCAAAAACAGCGCAAATACCGGTCGGATAAACCAACCTGTATTTGTCCTGTGCCGTAGGGAGAGTCCCTAAATGCACATCAAAAAGGTAGAACGAATCAACAGATGGGAGAGCGTATTCGGAAATCGGCAAAAAATCGTGGTAAAATCAATACATCTGGTCGTATTGAGTCCAATGTGGCCAAACATTTTGTGGATTTCCACAATGGTAATACAAATTCACTTCAAATATACAGTGTTGGCCAAAAGTATTGGCACCCCTGCAATTTGTCAGATAATACTCAGTTTCTTTTCCTGAAAATGATGCAATCACAAATTCTTTGGTATTAGTATATTCATTTAAATTTTGCTTGCATTGAAAAAACACAAAACAGAATGAGACAAAAATCAAATCATTGATCAATTTCAACCCAAAACTTCAAAAATGGGCCGGACCAAAAATATTGGCACCCCCAGCCTTTAAAACTTAGTAGCAAAAACCTTTAGCCAAAAAACTGCGAACAAACCGCTTCCGGTATCCATCAATGAGTTTCTTACAATGCCTGCAGGAATTTTAGACCATTCTTCTTTGGCAAACTGCTCCAGGTCCCTGAGATTTGAAAGGTGCCTTCTCCAAACTGCCATTTTGAGATCTCTCCACAGGTGTTCTATGGGATTCAGGTCTGGACTCATTGCTGGCCCCTTTTGAAGTCTCCAGTGCTTTTTTCTCAAACCATTTTCTAGTGCTTTTTGAAATGTGTTTTGGGTCATTGTCCTGTTGGAAGACCATGACCTCTGAGGAGACCCAGCTTTCTCACACTGGGCCCCACAATTATGCTGCAAAATTTGTTGGTAGTCTTCAGACTCCCTAATGCCATGCACATGGTCAAGCAGTCCAGTCCAGAGGCAGCAAAGCAACCCCAAAACTTCAGGGAAAACCCCCGCCCCGTTTGACTGTAGGGACCGTGTTCTTTTCTTTGAATGCCTCTTTTTTTTCCTGTAAAAATCCTATGTTGATTTCCTTTTCCCAAAAAGCTCTACTTTTGTCTCATCTGACCAGAAAACATTCTTCCAAAACGTTTTAGGCTTTCTCAGGTAATTTGGGCAAACTCCACCTGGCTTTTTTTGTTCGGGAAAGAAATGGGGTCTTCCTGGGGGATCCACCATACAGTCCCTTTTATTCAGACCCGACGGATAGTACGGGTTGACACGTTGTACCCCTTTGGACTGCAGGGGGAGCTTTAATTTTTGGGTTAAATCGAGGTCTTTATCCCCATCCGCCCCTTTGCTTGAAATCTCTCTCAATTTTTTTTTTCCCTCCAATCTAGGGAGTTTTCCCAGTGCCATGGGTTTAAACTTCTTTATACACTGCCACGGGGGATACAGGTTTTTGGCTTTGGAGATGGCTTTTGCCTTGAATTTCTCTGCCCTCCCAAATTTGGATTTTCAAGCCAAACAGTTCTTTGGTCTTCTTTCTTTTCCCATGCTCAAGGGGAACAAAGGACACAGGACGAGATTGATTTAATTTAACCCGTCAACTGGTGCAAGGGGTGAATTTTTATTTCCAACACCTTGGTGCCCAAAGGGAAATTTCAGTACTGTTATTACACAAATTAAAAGCATCACAGATTTTTTAAACATGCCAACTTTGTCCCCCCCCTTTTTATTTTGGTGTGGAATTAATCCAATTTGATTTTGACAAATTTTTTTTTGGTTTTTCCTTAAACAAAAATTTAAAAGAAGATAAAATACCAAAGAAAGTGATTTTTCAATCTTTTAGGAAAACTGGTATTCCGACAGAACTGCAGGGGTGCCAATACTTTTGGCCCCCCACTTTACTTTTTGAGGGGTGCCAAACCAGAAGGGGGGGTGTTTAATAATGGGCCCGGATGAGAATTTTTTGGATTTTTACCTTAATTCTGCCTTTCCGAATGGGCTCAACTTAAAAAGGGAGGGTGTTTTTTTTGGGGTTTAACAAAAAGGGTTTCAAGAGTCTTATAAAATATTATAGATAACTTCCTTTTGTCTCTTTGTAAAAAATTGTTTTATTGAAATGCAATGTATTGCCTAAATCTCACCTTAGATCTCGTTTAGCCAGGCATTTCATAGCCTAACTTTTAAATTAACAAAAGTGCCATGTATGAAAGGGTTTTGGCAAAAACCACTTTTTTTGCCCATAAAAAAGTGGTTTTTAGACCAAAACCGTTCATACATGGGGCCCAAAGGTTGTAAACTGATTTTAGCTTATTATGCGTTTTTCCATACTGTCTGTAGTGCTTATTGCGCAGCTTAAATTTTGCCATGCCAGTCCTGTCATTGACAACTTTGCGGGAGGGAACTATCTAAAACACGTGACATTTTTTTTACTTTCCCCCTTTTTTTCTCGGCATTTTGTGTTTCCGAAGAAGCGATGTTGATGGGTTTTGGCGCTGTAAACATGCCAACAGGTGGTTAGAGTGTTTTTAATGTTTAAAAAATGTATAGGTTTTTTTTAAAAACGAAAGCTCACACAAACTTTGCTACACAAAGGGGCACGGAATGCCTAAAAAACGGTCAGCATATTGGGGGTTGTCAACGGCCCCTCCTATTTTTTGCCCTAGGTTTTAGCATTTTTGGATCTAAAAAAATTGTGTTTTTTCCCCAACGTTTTTTTGGGCATGATGAAAACGTCTTGGTCAAAGACTTTCTTGTTGCCCACAAAAACCAAAGAGCTCTAGAACCCCCAATCAAGTCATAAAACCCAAAACAAGCCATAGCAACCAGTCAGAGCGCCCCCCATTTCCAGAACTATATAAAATGAGAGGGGCCTCTGATTGGTTTGCTTGGGCAACAAATTTTTGCTTAGACAGTTTCTACATGTGGCCCTTATTGCTCGATATCACAGCAATCCCGGGTGCGTACTGGGGGAAAGTTCTTTAATTGGGCCCTGGTCGGGCATTGGCAAAGTAAGCGCTTTCAGGCTACTTTAAAACACAGGGTTTTTCGGCTGTAACTTCGCAACACTATACGCTGTGTAACCCAGCCTACCTGTCAATTATTTTACATTTTTTCTTAAAAGTCCCCAAGCGTAAAAAAGGGCAAAAATTTAATCACACAACCCTCAAATTTTTTAAAAGGGGGCCCCTGAAAAAAAACTTCCATCGGCCCCCAAAGCCCCAAACTGCTACCAACAACTGCACTCCCGCCCCCTTTGGGGCACTCACGGGGCACTTACTTATATAAAGTACAGTCGGTGGCAGGTTAAAACCATTTTTCATGTAAACCCCCCCTATTTATAAACAGGCCGGACCTTGTAAACTTGGCACTTTACCGTATTTTTCACCCATACCCCCAAAAATAGATTGAAAGCCTCAGAGCGGGGCCCTCACACCTTGTTCTTTTTTGTAAGTACTTTTTTTAATGGGAATGACAAAGTTTACCCTTGAATTTGTAAAATGCTCGGAATATGTTGGCGCTAAGAAATAAAGAATTTTTATTATTATTATTATTATCGAAAATCAGTGATTGTAAGCGGGAATTCCCAAAAAGGAAAAAAGCGATTTTTTGCCCCAAAAATTATAATGGCGGTGCGTAAAAAGATCAAAGGCAATTTTTTGTCCTCGCTTACCGCAGCAAAATCTGAGTAAAAACAGGTCTGACCTCTTGCGGTTTCAATGGCAGAGTTGGGTTATAAGTTTGTTTTGATAATGTGTATATTTCTTTCCCGGGGTGGTTGGTTATTTGGGGGCCCATACACCTTGCCAGGGGCCCCTAATGCTGTTTTAAAAGGCCCGGGTGCAAGGGATGGATGGCTGAATTTTTCCCTTTGAGGGGCATTTTGCCTTTTTTAAAATAGGCACCAAATCTTGTCCCAGCCTTGCTTTTTTACCTGGCTTTCAAAATGCTATGGGACATTTATTAGTGTTTGCCCGTCACCAACCCACCTCAACGTTTTCCTGTACAAAGCCTGACCCCCAAACCCCCCATTGAACCCCCAAATTATTCCCCCGTTTAAAAGGAAGTCTTCCCCACCTTTTGTGACTGCCCAAATTTGGGTTCAGAGTCCAGGGGACCCTTAAAAACCTTTTTAACTCAAAGGGGGGGAAAATTCCCCCTTTTCCCAAAACCGGGGGGCGACAAACCCCCAAACCGGGGAAACACGGGGAGAAATTACCTGGGGAAATATCAAACCAGACAACTTCCAGGGGCGATCCCAATAAACAAACCAAAAACCCCAACCAAAAAAAAAAAACCAACACCCCCCAAACCCAAAAACGGGCAGGCAAAAACACCCAAAACGAAACCGGCATCAAAACAAAATTAAAAAACAAGAAAAAAACCGACCTTCACCCTAAAAACCCACCAGAAAAAACCCCACCCACAAAAAACAAACAAAAAAAAAACCTTTTAAAGGCAAACCACCCCCAAACCTACCCCGAACCCAACCCCAGAAAAAAAAAAAAACCCAAACCACCTTTTTAACTAAAAACATTCCCCCTTCCCAACGCTCCCCCCGCAGACCCAGTTAAAAAACAAAAAAACGAACACCATTGGGCACAAAAAACTCCTACCAAAACAGCTAAAACCAGAAAAAAAAAAATGCCAAAAAGGACCCAAAACTTTTTAAGAAAAGGACGCCCCCCCCCAGCGGCCCCTAAACCTAAACCCCGAAAAAAAATTCCAAAAAAAATTTTCCAAACCCCAAAACTAAAAAACCGCCGGGCCCCAACCCCAAACCCAAAACCCCCCATAAAAACCCGTAAAAACCCAAAACCACCAAAACTACAGCAAAAGAACCCCAAACCTTAAACCTGTGAAAATTTAAAAAAGTGCCTGAAAAGGGGTTTTTTTAACCACCATTTAGTTGAACTGGACATTGCAAACATTTCCCTTCCCACAGCATGACCTTAAACCTGTCGACCCAAAAATTTAAAAAGGCCGAAAAAGGGTCAAACCCCCATTTTAGTTAAACGCCAGACTATGCCTGTCCGGGACCGCAGCTGACCCCAAAACCTTTTGACCCAAAAAATAAAAAGGGGACGGAAAAAAGGAGTCTTCAACCCCCATTCATTTAAAAGGGACATTGACTATCCATTCCTGGACGCAGCAGCCCCAAAAACCCCCGGCCCTCCCTTAAAGGACCTTTAGCAAAAATTTTCTAAATAAGAAAAAAACTATTTTTAAAAAAACTCGTTTTCCATTACGCTGCGCTAGAGCTACTCCATTCTACTGGTGACATTGTTCACCGTGACTTTTGAAGTGAAGCAAACGAAACGATTCCCCAGTAGGTCAAAAAGGCCTGTCTAAAAAAACCTTCTTTCACTGTCAAGTGGGTTGGGGAAATTACGCGGGCAGGTGGGTTTAAAAACGGGATCGTGCGGGTTCAGCGGGCGAGGGGACATTGGGGGTGTGGTGAAGAAAGGCTGCGCCGAATCATTAACACGCAGGTTCAGCAGCGGGGCCCGATTACAGTGGGTGGTGAGAGCCAGGGCTGGTGTTCTCACATTAGCACGCGGGTTAGTAGCAGTGCCCCCAGTTACATTGGGATGGAAACCCCGGTAGGCGTCCCTCATCCATTAAACGGGAAAAAATGCCTTTAACGCAGCATCGAAAAAAAGCGTGCTGAACAGATGCGGAGCGGAAATGTGAGATCAAAAACCCCCAGCCCCTAGTACCAGTCAAGACCTGGGGAGCGCAGAGAAAATTTGCCTCAGAAGCGCTTGCCCCTCCGTAGAGGCCACCAATTTTAGCTTCACGGAGATGCTATGGTTGACGCCCTGTTTCACCCAGGTGTCCTTTTTCTTGGCATTCTTTTTTTCAACATGTTTGGGGAAATTGTCTCTGTTCTTGGGGGGCGTGTGTCTCCATAACCATGTCCTCTGAATAACCTACATCCTTTCAAGTCTTTCTGTACCCCCCTTGTACAATTCAGAGGAATAATTTGTATCAGCTTTTTGTACATGCAAGTTTTTTAGTTTTTTAATTCTAGAAAAACACTTTTTTTAAAATAGGATGGAATCCACCACATCTTTGTTTCTCTTTTTTTTAATTGTATTAAATGGGTTGTCCACAACGGGAATTGCTAGCTATGTTAAAGATCTTGCAAAAAAAAAAGTCATTTTGCAATATGTGTCCATTAACAGTGTCCAAACCTATTCCTGTTTTTGACAGCACCATCCCCCTTGAGCCACTCTTGACAATTGTGAAGAACAAATGTCTGTTAGAAACCACTTTTTTTTTAGAATAGAACCTGTAGTATAGCTGCATTTCACAGCAACATGCCCCAAAAAATTCAAAAACATGCCCCCCCCTTGAGCCACTCTTGAAAATTTGTGAAAGAACAAATGTCTGTTAGAAACCACATTTTTAGAATAGGACCTGTAGTATAGCTGCATTTCACAGCAACATGCCCCCAAAAATTCAAAACATGACCCATTAGCCACTCTTGACAATTGTGAAGAACAAATGTCTGTTAGAAACCACATTTTTTTTTATAATAGCACTTGTAGTATTGCTGCATTTCAAAGCAGCGTGACACAAAAAATGATAAAAATTACTTCTCAGCCACTGTTAAAAATTGTGAGGGAGAAATTCCACTTAGCAGCCATATTTCTGTTCCAAAGGACCATGATTATAGCTGTATCTCACAGCAACATGCCCCCAAAAAATTGTAAAAATGACTCCTCAGCCACTGTTAATAATTGTGAGGGAGGAATGCCACTTAGAAGCCACATTTCTGTTCCAAAGGACCATGATTATAGCTGTATCTCACAGCAACATGACCCCAAAAAAATTATAAAAAGGACTTCTCAGCCACTGTTAAACATTGTGAGGTAGAAATGCCACTTAGAAACCACATTTCGGTTTTCAGAGGACCATGATTATAGCTGTATCTCACAGCACCATGACCCCAAAACCATTGACAAAGCGAAAAATTCCAAAAGATAAAGTGAGTAAATGGAATAAGTTTTTTTCATGAAAACTTGGTGTATTTTACAGTCTCCACACCGCAAAAACAGCAAAATGAACTTTTGGGAACTGAGAATAAAAAAAGGAGTCTTTGAACCACCATTTTAGTTGAAAATGGCCCTTTTGACTATACATGTCCTGAACCACAGCATGACCCTTAAACCTGTCTGACTCACAGTTTAAAAAGTGCCGGAAGAAGGAGTTTTTGAACCACCATTTTAGTTGAACTGGAAAATTGACAAATACCTGTCCTGGACCACAGCATGAGCCCCAAACCTGCATGACCCCCAGATTAAAAAAGTGCCGGAAAAAGGAGTCTTTCAAACACCATTTTAGGTGAACTGGACTTTGACTATACCTGTCCTGGGCCACAGCATGAGCCCCAAACCTTTCATGACCCCCAGATTAAAAAGTGCCTGAAAAAGGAGTCTTTGAACCACCAAATTTAGTTGAACTGGAATTGACTATACATGCCCTTTGTACCACAGCATGACCCTTAAACCTGTGTTACTCACAGATTAAAAAGTGCCTGAAAAAGGAGTTTTTGAACCACCATTTTAGTTGAACTGGACATTGACTATACATTTCCTGTACCACAGCATGACCCTTAAACCTGTCTGACCCACAGATTAAAAAGTGCCGGAAAAAGGAGTCTTTGAACCACCATTTTAGTTGAACAGGACATTGACTATGCCTGTCCTGGACCGCAGCATGACCCCAAAACCTGTCTGACCCACAGATTAAAAAGTGCCGGAAAAAGGAGTCTTCAACCACCATTTCATTAAACGGACATTGACTATCCTGTCCTGGACTGCAGCATGACCAAAAACCGCACAGATGCCTTTGGACCATTAGCAGAAAATTTCTCAAAAGAAATAAACTATATTAAAAACAACTCGTTTTCCTTACTGCTGCCCCTTTAAGCTACTTGCCATTAACTGGTGACCATTGTTCCACCATGACATTAGAATGTGAAGCAAACGAAACAGATGTCCCCAGTAGGTCAAAAAGGCCTGTCTGAAAAATCCTTCATTCTACTGTCAAGTGGGTTGGAGGAAATTACTGATCAAGGCAGGTGAGGCTGTAAACGTGGATCGTGCAGGTTCAGCTGGCAGAGCCGGACTTACAGTGGGTGTGGTGAGAGCCAGGGCTGGCGTCCGTCACTATTAACACGCAAATTTTAGCTAGCAGGGCCCGAGTTACAGTGGGTGTGGTGAGAGCCAGGGCTGGAGTTCGTCATCTATTAGCACGCAGGTTCAGCTAGCAGTGCCCGAGTTACAGTGGGTGCAGTGAGAGCCCAGGTAGGCGTCCGTCATCCATTAACACGGCAAAAAATGCCCTTATAACGCAGCATCGAAAACAGTCGTGCTGAAGCAGAGTGCGGAAGCGGAAGTGTGAGATCAAACCTCCAGCCTTCCTCAGTACACAGTCAAGACCTGGGTAGCGCTAGAGAAATTTCTGCCTCTATGAGAGCGCTTGCCCCTCCGTATGAGTGCGCACCAATTGAGCTTCACTTGGAGATGCTGATGGTTGACGCTCCTGTTTCACCCAGGTGTCCTTTTTCTTGGCATTCTTTTTCTCTTTTAAACTCAATTGTTGGAGGAAATTGTCCTGTTCTTGGGTGGCGATGTGCCCATACACCGTCCCTGAATAACCTACTCTGTTATGTCTGTTTTCCCTCCCTTGTAAAATTTCAGGGGAATATTTGTATAGCTTTTTTAATGAATTTTTTTTTAGTATTTTAATTCTATAAACACTTTTTTAAAAATAGGATAAATCCCCCCACTTTTTTTGTTTCTCTTTTTTTAATTTTTTTAAAAGGGGGTTGTCTCACTACGGGGATTGCTAGCTTTTTTAAAGATCTTGCAAAAACAAGTATTTGCAATATTGCCATTAACAGTGTCCTACCTACCTTTTTTTTTCAGCCCCATCACCCTTGAGCACCTTGAAAATTGTGAAGAGCAATTCTTTAAAAACCCATTTTTTAGAATAGAACTTGTAGATATGCTTTTTCCAGCAACATGCCCCCAAAAATTCAAAACCTGCCCTTGACCCCATCTTGACAATTGTGAAAACAAATGTCTGTTAAAAACCACTTTTTTTAAAAATAGGCCCTGTAGTATTGCTGCATTCAGACAGCATGCCCAAAAAAAATATAAAAATGACTTTCAGCCCTGTTAAAAATAGGGGGGAAAATCCCACTTAGAACCACTTTCTTTTCCCAAAAGGGAGCAGATTATAGCTTTTTCCCACACAAATGACCCCTAAAAAATTAAAAAAAATGATTCTCAGCCCTGTTAAAAATTGTGGGGGGGAAAAAATGACTTGAAGCCACATTTGGGTTTTCAAAGGCCATGATTTAGGGGTATCCCAAGCACCATGACCCCAAAAACCCATTGACAATGCGAAAAATTTTCTAAAAAAAAGTGAGTAAAGGAAACTTTTTTTCATTAAACTTTGGTGTCTTTTACAGCCCCCTCACGCAAAAACCACAAAATGAACTTTTGGGAACTGGAATAAAAATTGCAGTAAGAAAGACATTAAAAAAAAGTTTTCAAGAGGCCCATTTCTTTTGGAAGAGGAATGTGGTAGACCGAACTAATCGGTGCCTCGGCAATTGGGGCCATCAGCGATCCACCCTGATTCATTTTGATGAAAGTCAAACGATCCAAATTTACGTGGAAAGGGGATGATTTTGTTGTAATGACCCCTCCAGCTGTGTAAAGGGTCCCCCAAGATATGAGCTGGCTGCGGGGGGCAGGAAAAAACCCTATAGGGCGTGGTGAGCGAGCTGGGCCTTCACCCTTTTTGGATACCCAGAAGTCGATTGCGTGGGAAACACATCCAAAAACATGGGTTTTGGAACGCAGAAGTCTGCCCATGATCTTAAGCCGTCTCTGTGTGTTGATGGGGGGCCCTGCATACATGCTTGGGTGAGGTGGTAAATAAAGATTGCCAGAGGTCACCCATTAGTTTTGCCACATTGCCTGCTGCGCCGTACGGCACTTGGCACTCTACTGCTATATTTTGCTGCTTTTTTCCACCGTGACTTTTAAAAGAACTAAAGCAACCAAAGATTCTCCAGTTGATAAATCACACGGTCTCCAATTCCTCACTTTACTTCTTTTTTGGGGGGGGGAAAGGGAAAGTGCTATTTTTTCTTTGTAACCGGGATCGAGAGGGTGGCCCCCAGTAACGTTGTTCAGTTTGATGGCCTTAATCGAGGAATGGGAGGAAATGGAGCACCCAAGCATCAGTGAGGAGGACCCTTGATTTCCCGACCCTTGGGTTCGGGGGGCACTAGCAAACTGATTTTCTCATCTTCCCCCTCCACCCAAATCCGGCCAACCTTTTCCAAGGCAGGGACACAGTAACGTCGGTGTCAAGGAATACCCCCTCCCCCTCCTCCGCTTCCCCGCCTCAGTTCAACACACCCCTGACTTGCCCAGATGTGCCCCTAGAGCTGAGGAAAAACCGCCTTGCACTACCCTGGACCAAAACCACTGCCTAATAAAGACCGATAAAGTTTGAAAAGTCGGGCCTTCTGGATTCACGGAGAGAAAGGCTCTGTGTCCGCTCTTGCCCTCTCTCCTCCGTGGGAATGGACCCGTTTCAGAGGCCCAACGAAGTTCCAGAACAAGTCACCACAATGCTCATCTGACAAGGGCATTGTAAAACTGACCATTTGGTGACTTTTTTCAAAATGGAAGGAAGGTCAGGATCTTTCACCTGCCCCACTTTCGGGGGCTCAACACCCCGGTTCCACACGCTGCTTGTCAGGCCATGTGTCCCTTCGTCGCGAAGGGCATTGCGCGCTCCCCACAATCACTGGAGCGGGTGGAGGGTGGAATAAGGTTTTTTGCCACGTAACAATGGGACGTTGAGGGGGAGGCCGAGCTGATCGTAACGCAGCCACCGGACGAAGCGGGGTGCGAATGGGGTAAGTGTTTGAATATTTTTCTTTATATCTATAATGGTGTTTGGATAAATTTTTTAAAAAACGAAAACCCCCACTATTTTCGTCATATGAAATGGGTCCTGGGAGCTATTTGTATTTATATGAATTATTAGCAAAACCCTTTTTGGGGGTGTTAATCCCCTTTTTTTGTATTTTTATTTTTTGAATTTTTTTTGGTGATTTTAAAAATCTTTTTTTTGGGTAATAAATAAAAATTTTTTTTATTTTATTTAAATTTTGGGTTTTTCTGGTATTGTTGTTGATGGGTTTGACTGAGTTGGGCAGTGGTAGTTTTTTTTTGCTTTTTTTTTTTTGTATCAGTCCAGCCCGGGGAGCCTTTAGAATTTCGGGGGTGAGTTCAGACGTTGTAGGAAGGAATGTGCTCCCGCCTACCCCTTTTTAAAGGGGGGCCAGGGATTTTGACCGTTATTACACCCCCTTGCCTGGGACAAAAGGGTTTCCCTTTACCCCAGCCAGCGCTCTGTCCTCTTGCGAAGAGCCGCCACAGTCCTGACCCTTTTGGGGGACGGCTCCAAGACAATTAATTTTACACGGCGTGGTTTCTAGGACGTGATGCTACCCGTGGGCCCTTTGGGGGGAAAAAACCCCGCACCACCCCGCGGTTTTGAAGAGCGGGGTGCCGAGCCTGAGAGCCACCGTTACCACCAAAAACCACCCCCGCTCAAACCCCTGGCGTCACAGAGAAAAACGCCCTTGGGCCGTGCTTTCTAGTCCATGTATCGGTGGCAGATGAAATTTCTGGACACAGATGCAGACAACGCGCTTGAAATTTTTTTGTGGGCACGTGGGGGGCCCGGGGGGGGGGAGGCATGGCTTTTTGGAAAAGAAATGCCTGCCGCCATCTGTATTGGGGGGAGGCAAGGGATACTGGTGGAACCCCTCTGTGTCCCCCAACGGAAAGGCAACATTTCCCCCCAAAAGCCTGGGAATGCCGACATTTAGGGTTTTGGGTTTTGGGATGGTTTTGGGTTTAAAATGTTTCTTCTGTCCCAAACTGGTAGACCGAAGGCTGGTCCCAGACTGTCGGCTGCAGGGCAAACGTTGGAAGGAGAAAGGGGGAGGGGGGTCCTGGGGGTATCGGCGACGGTAGAGCTAAGCGGGGGCTTTTTAAAGGGGGGGACCCTACGACACTACCCCATGTCTTCCCCCCGCCGTTGTAAGAAATATTAATTATTATTAACTATTTTAAAAATACAAAATTGAACAAAAACAATTTCCCCCCTAGATTCTCGGGGAACGGTAGCAAAGTAAAAACACACCAACAACAAAATGTATTAAAAAGAGATTTTATATTATCCAGAAATAAATGGGGTACAATGGGGAAAAACATTAAAAACATACACCACAAAGGTTTTTAAATCATAAATCAAGTAAGGGGAAAAAAATAATAATTAACCCTAAAATAAACACCTTTTCAAAACACACCCTGGAAAAAAAACAGTAACCAGCACAAAATTGAAACAATATATCCAAATGTGAAACAAACAACAAATAATTTTATATATGGAGTCTATGGGAATCTACCAAACTGGAAAAAATTCCCTCTGGGCTGTCCCTTCAAGAGTGCTCCAAAATCCTTTTCCAAAATTTTTTCTCAGCATCTAATCTGGGTTTTATGTCATTTTTCCCTTTTGACTCAATTTTCCCCCCCATTTAAAAGGATGCAAACTTCTCCTTGATCAGTTTTTGGGTAATAAATACCCCCAATAATTGTGTGTTATCCTGAATTCTCCTGTGATCAATCCTGGGGCAATAAACACTACTATTTATTGGCTATCCCTTTTAAAACCTTTTGCCCCTTGGGCAAATTACCAGTAACACATGCAATGGGGGGATGGGGACTCTTCATCAATTAAATCCCCCGATTGCATCCTATTTACCGGCAAAATTCGTTTAAAGGAAAAAGCCTTTTGTTCATGTAAAGGCCTTTGTTCACTCCAATTGTCAAGGCAATAACCCTTTTTGTGTAATCCCGCTTGATTTTAAAACCCCTTGAATTAAATATGAAACCCTTTTCCCGCAGTCAGTGATACTTTTAAATTACCATTTACAATTGACGATACAGTGTTAATTACACAATTCCCCATAAATCAATTTTCGATTATTCAATTTATGCATATCTTACCAGTGATAAAACGCTCGCAAGCAAATTTTTCTGAAAGACCACGTTGGGTCCCCAATGTCGTCACATGATCATCAACACAGGTGACTTCCTGTCCTACATTCTGCATCCTGGGCGGGTACAAGCAACAACATGCAAGGGGTTGCCGACCCCCCGGGATTTGTGCCCATTGACCGGCTTCCTTCTCCTCCCCTGATGAATCAGCGATTTTGGGGGCAGAGCAGACGAAAACATCCTCTTTGGCCTTTAGCTTTTAACAAGCCTTTGACCCCAAAACCCCATTTTTTTCATCAAAAAAATTAGGCTACAGGAAAAAAAGTATATATTTTGGGTTTAAAAAGACGTTTCTTGGGGTCGACACCAGCAAACAAAGCATAATTAAAACCCCTGGATGTAAATTGCCAATAGAATTTAGCCGCACAAATAGTAGCTTTGTAGCGGTTACAATTGCGTGTTTTCTACCCCACACAACAAAGGTAAGTTGTAATTAACCTTTGCTTGTGAATTTTGGCTACAGGAAAAATTATTATTTTGGGGTTGAAAAAACGGTTTTTTTGGGGTCACACCCACAAAACAACGTTAATTTAACCCCTGATGAAAAAGCGCATAGAATTGACAGCCAAAAAAGAATGGTATTTGTATTGTAAAAACACTTTTCTTTAAAAGAATACAAAGGAAATGGCTTAGATCCCATTGGATATTGAAAAACTATATGCAGCTGCAGTGGACGCAACTGGATTTCAGATCCAATCCCCCAAAAAAATTGAAATAGAAATTTAAAAGAACATCTCTGAACAAGCAGACACCCCAAAAAATCGCTGTAAAAAAATCAATTTTCAGTAAGACTATCAGCCCCGGGAGCACCCTTTCCCCATGAGCACAGTGAGAGGAGTGTGGCTCCCCCGGGGTCGCGCCCACTTATATAGTGCGGGGCGTCACAGAATCCCCCCGGTCTCTGATTGGGTTCACCTCTGCACAGTCATGCAGGCTATGCCCTTCTTCCTCCCAGAGTGCTTTGCCCCATGTAGCGCCATGTGCTCGCAGCCATTTTATAAATCAAAAGCACACTTCGTTCACCCAAAGTACCCCAAAGTTCGACTTCGTTCCGAACCGAAGTTTTCCTGAAATTCTAAACGAATTCCACTTCGTTAGAATCGATTCGCCCATCTCTAACTGTATTACTTGGGTCAAATGTTTTGGATATCCTTCCACAAGCTTCTCACAATAGTTGGTAGGAATTTTGGCCCAATCCTCCTGACAGAACTGGTAAAACTGAGCTATGTTTGTAGGCCGCCTTGCTTGCACCTGTCTTTTCAGCTTTGCCCATACATTTTCAGTAGGATTGAGATCAGGGCTTTGTGATGGCCACTCCAAAACATTGACTTGGTTAGCCACTTTGTAACCAGTTTGGCAGTACGCTTCAGGTCATTATCCATTTGGAAGACCCATTTCCCCCCAAGTTTTAACTTCCTGGCTGATGTCTTGAGATGTTGCTTCAGTATTGCCACATAATGTTTACTCATGATGCCATCTATTTTGTGAAGTGCACCAGTCTCTCCTGCGGCAAAACAACCCCACAACATGATGCTGCCACCCCCGTGTTTCACAGTTGAGATGGTGTTCTTAGGCTTCCAAGTTTCTCCCTTTTCCTCCAAATGTAACTATGGTCATTATGACCAAGCAGTTCAATTCTAGTTTCGTCAGACCACAGGACATGTCTCCAAAAATGTAGGACTTTGTTCCTGTGCACTTGCAAGCATTAATCTGGCTTTTATATGTTCCTTTTGGAGTAATGGATTCTTCCTGGCAGAGTGTCCTTTCAGCCCATGTTAATACAGTACTTGTTTTACCGTTGTGAGCTTTAGCGGCTCTGGGATCGTGACTCACGTGTTTTCAGGCAGAGACGTATTCCAGGTGTAAAAATACAGGGCCTCTGTATTTTATTAGCAGCCAACAGAAACCCAAGTGCAAGGCATGCACAAACATAAACAAAAATAAACGCCTGCCCGTCTGGGCTCTAGCTAACATAGACCAGCTTACTGACAGTCTGCAAGTTTTCCCTGCTGGTTTTCCAGCAGGTCTCCACCCAAGACTTAAAGGTAGTCAGGGGTTGTCAAAACCATAGTCAGCTTACCTGCTGACTCATATACTCCCGGGAAATCCCGGAGTGGAGCCATGGGGAGTGAGCACCCACCCTGCTCTATGCTCACTCCCAATGAAAGTTCGGCCCAGGAAATGGCTGAAAGCCGTGCTAACATTAAATGTTAAACATATGTCGACAGTCTATACTGTCGACACCTATCTAAAATTGGCCTTTCATTCCCCCAAGGCTCCTTACCTTGGGGGCATGTGTCTGGGCAGCTGAAGGAATATGCGAGGACCCTGGCCGGGATATATACACCAAAAAATACCCTTCCTGCTGTTGCCACCTTACCTATCCACCCCCTCTGTTCAGACCTGTGGGGCAAAGCACCTTGTGCCCCGAAACTGTGCACTCTAGACAACGCATCGGCGTTTGCTTGCTGGGACTCAGGATGGTGTTCCACACAGAATTTGAAGTCCTGTAGTGCCAGGAACCACGGGGTTACCCTCGCGTTCTTCCCTTTATTTTGGGACATCCATTTTAGAGGGGAATGATCTGTAATCACGCTAAACTGCCTTCCCACCAGGTAATATCGAAGTGACTCAATGGCCCACTTCAGGGCCAGACATTCCCTCTCCACAATGGCATAATTTTTCTCAGCCGCCGACAGTTTCCGGCTGAGGTACACGATCGGGTGCTCTTCCCCATTAATCCTTTGGGATAAAACTGCCCCTAAGCCTACTACGGAGGCATCTGTTTGCAACAGGAATTCTTCCCTGAAGTTAGGGGTGATCAGAACAGGCCTCTTACATAGAACCTCCTTAAGTTTTTTGGAAGGCTTGTTCGGCCTCAGGACTCCACTTTACCATGGTGGACTTCGCTCCCTTGGTGAGGTCTGTGAGAGGGGCGGCTATTGAGGCAAAGCCTGGCACAAACCTCCTGTAATAGCCTGCAATGCCTAGGAAGGCTCTAACCTGCTTTTTGGATACCGGTTGAGGCCAATTCCTAATGGCTTCAAGCTTATCCACTTGGGGTTTGATGATCCCTCGGCCGATGTTGTAACCGAGGTAGCGAGCCTCCTCTAGCCCTATCGCACATTTCTAGGGATTGGCTGTTAGCCCGGCGGCCCCTATTGCGTTTAGGACTGCTTGCACCTTAGCCAGATGCGAATCCCAATCAGCACTATAAATCACCACATCATCCGGGTATGCGGCTGCGTACTTTTTATGAGGCTGCAGGATGATGTCCATTAGCCTCAGAAAGGTCGCAGGGGCCCCATGTAAACCAAAGGGAAGGACTACATACTGGAAGTGTCCCTCTGGGGTAGAGAATGCTGTTTTCTCACTGGCCTCATCTGTGAGGGGAACCTGCCAATACCCTTTGGTGAGGTCTAAGGTGGTCATATACCTCGCAGGCCCCAACCTCTCGATCAGCTCATCGACCCTTGGCATGGGGAAGGCATCGAATTTAAAGATTTCGTTCAACTTGCGGAAATCGTTACAGAACCGCAAGCTACCATCCAGCTTAGGAATGATCACAATTGGGCTCGACCACCCACTGTGGGACTTCTCTATGACCCCTAAGGCTAACATTTTCCTCACCTCTTCTGATATGGCTTGCCTCTGGGCTTCCGGTACCCTGTATGGTCTTAACTGTACCTTTTGACCGGGCTCGGTGACAATGTCATGTTTAATGACGTCTGTCCGGCCGGGCAGTTCAGAGAAGACCCCTCGGTTCCTCTGTAGGAATTCCCTGACTTCCTGCCTCTGGACCTCTGACAAGGATTCCGCGATACGGACAGGGGGTAACTCCTTGTTTGTGACTTGTCTGACCTCCTTTGCAGCCACCAGACTTTCTCGGTCCTTCCAGGGTTTGATTAGGTTGACATGATAGATCTGATAAGGCTTTCTTTTCCCTGGCTGGAAAACCTTATAGTTCACTTCACCCACCCGTTTGCAGATCTCATATGGGCCTTGCCACTTGGCTAGAAATTTGCTCTCTACGGTCGGGACAAGTACGAGAACCCTGTCCCCTGGCTGAAAGGCTCGGACCCTTGCGGTCCTGTTGTAAACCCGGGCCTGGGCTTCCTGGGCCTGCTGCATATTCTCCCTTACAATGGGCATAACGGCTGCTATCCTGTCCTGCATGTCGGCTATATGCTCGATGACACTCCTGTAAGGGGTTTCCTCTTGTTCCCAGGTCTCCCTGGCTATGTCCAGGAGCCCTCGGGGGTGTCTCCCATATAACAGCTCGAACGGAGAGAACCCCGTGGATGCCTGTGGGACTTCCCGGATGGAAAACATCAGATAGGGCAACAGGCGATCCCAATCCCTCCCGTCCTTGTCCACCACCTTTCTTAACATCCCTTTTAAGGTCTTATTGAAACGTTCTACCAGACCATCGGTCTGAGGATGGTACACGGACGTACGCAGGTGGGTAATTTTTAGCAGGCGACACAGCTCTTTGGTCACCTTGGACATAAATGGTGTGCCCTGATCTGTCAGGATCTCCTTTGGGATCCCTGTACGGGTGAAGAAATAGAAGAGCTCCTTAGCTATCCCTCGGGAGGAGGTGTTTCGGAGGGGTATGGCCTCGGGGTAGCGGGTGGCATAATCCAAAACCACTAGGATATGCTGGTGTCCTCGGGCCGATTTAGGGAGGGGACCGACCAGATCCATGCCAATCCGCTCAAATGGCACCTCTATAATGGGCAGAGGAACCAGCGGACTCCGGAAATGGGGTCTAGGGGCATGGACCTGACACTCCGGACAAGATTGACAGAAGTCTTCTACTGCCCTATAGATGCCGGGCCAGTAAAAGTTCCGCTCTACCCGCTCCCTAGTTTTCTCCTCCCCGAAATGTCCCCCCAACATATGGGAATGGGCTAGCTCCAGGACCAAGCGGACATGGGCTTGGGGTACCACCAACTGCTCTACCACCTCGGTTGGTGTCTTTTTCACCCTGTACAGGAGGTTATTCTGTACGGCAAAGTGAGGGTACACCAACTCCTCCCCTGGTTCCTGTGATTTACCATATATGACCTTTACACTTTTCCAGGCGTTCTGCAAATTAGGGTCCCTCAATTGTTCTGTACCAAAATTCCCTCTCGAGACCGGCAAGGAGGAGAGTTCCAACTCAGAAGGGGTCTCCTCTGCGTCTCCAGCCAGTTCCGAAAATGGAAAAGGTAGCGGTTCTACATTATCACCATGGCATACGTTATTTACAGGCGGTACCACATCATACATGCACTTATTTTTATTTCCCCATAACTCCCAAAACAAGGGGAAATCACATCCAATAATTGCCCTATGGGGTAAGCTTGCCACAACGGCCACCTCATGTTGTGTCACCCCACAGGTAGTCTCTATGGCAAGTATGGCAGTGGGGTAGTCCCTGAGTCCAGGAGGGTCTGCACGGAATGTCCATTAACGGTGACAGTGCACTCTCGACGGTCCACCCAGCCTCAACCCTGTGGAGTTTAAGATGGCCGTTCTAACCCAGGAGGTACGCCTCCGCAACCCACATTCCATGGGTTCCTCCCTACCCTTGCCAACGTCCGCAACATGTCCCAGTCCTTAGCACGCGCCAGCAGACTAAGGGGTTCCCGGGCCTCAGAAACAGGTCCCTTTTGGTGTGTTGTGCCTCTCCCCCATTCCGTTTACCCTGACCCCCCTTTTAGGGACAGAGCAGTCTTACCACGGTTTGGAGGTCTGCAATTCCCCGGTATGTAGGACATGCAGGAACTCCTAAGTGCGCTGTATCGTCCAAACCACCGCGACCAAATTTCATCCACACTTTTTGGGTCGGTGTATCCCACTCAATCGCAGGAGCTTGATGGAAGGCCCGACCAAACGTCACAGACCACTCGCTGACCACCTGGGCAGGGTGGTGAGTCTCCGACTGTAGCCACTTGTTGGTAATGTGGAACAGGTCTACATTTGTGAACTGGCGGGCTTGGCAGATCAAACCTCCCAGGCTTTGCCTCCTGGGGCCGTACGGCCAGGGTGACCCCAGTTGGGCCAGATTCTCCCCCCGCATTTAGTATATCCTTGGCGTCTTGACACGCAGTCCAAAGGGAGGCCTTTCTTGCTGGTTCAGCCGTTAGGAAGGGAGCCAGGACCTCCGGCCCACTGGTCCTCCGGGAGCTAGCTGCTCTCTCTTTTGACCGCTAAAACCGCTTCAAAGGTCCCCAGGTAACCTCGATGTCGCATCTGCGGACATCTTGCGCAGGGAAATTTTTGCACCCACCTGCGGGCTGTAACTGAGCACTTGTTGTTTACTTCTGGCCTCGCAGCCAAGGCTGTAGCTGTTGCTTTCAACGTCTGGTTTACCTGCTGTGCTCTTTCAAATTTTTACCCTTGGTGGGTCTCGATACAGGCGATTCATCTCACTTGCGCCTGGATGGTCTCTACGTGCGCTTTCTGGGTGTCTGCAACCCATCCCGAGGAGTTAGGGGTTGCTTGGATTAAACTGCTTCAACCAACCTCGTCAATTTTTCCACGATCCCTGACTTATGTTACTGCTTTCACCCAGACATACAATTTTTCTCATGTCTCAGAAAGTACTTTTCCTCTTTTATTTGCCCATTTCATCCTCCAACATGCGTGAGCTTAAGCGGCTCTGGGGATCGTGACTCAACGTTTTTCAGGCAAGACAGAGACGTATTCCAGTGTAAAAATGCAGAGCCTCTGTATTTATTAGCAGCAAACAGAAATCCAAGTGCAAGGGATGCACAAACATAAACAAAAATAAACGCCTGCCCGTCTGGGCTCTAGCTAACATAGACCAGCTTACTGACAGTCTGCAAGTTTTCCCTGCTGGTTTTCCCCGCAGGTCCTCCACCCAAGACTTAAAGGTAGTCAGGGTTTTTCACCCACCATAGTCACTTAACTGCTGACTTATATACTCCCGGGAAATCCCGAGCGGAGCCCTAGGGAGTGAGCACCCACCCTGCTGTATGCTCACTCCCAATGAAAGGCCGACCCAGGAAATGGCTGAAAGCCATGCTAACATTAAACGTTAAAAAATATGTCGACAGTTTATACTGTCGACACCTATCTAATATTGGCCTTTCATTCCCCCCCAAGGCTCCTTAAACCCTTTGGGGGGATGTGTCTGGCACTGAAGGAATAAAGCGAGGACCCGGCCAGGATATAAAACACCATTATATACCCTTCCTGCTGTTGCCACCTTACACTGTTGATAACGACACAATCTTACCACTTCCGCCATCATCCCTTTACAAGGTCCCCTTGCTTTTGTTCTTGGGTTGATATGCACATGTCGGACCAAAGCACGTTCATCTCTAAGACACAGAACCCGTCTCCTTTCTGAGCGGTATGATGGCTGGACATTCCCATCTTATTTGTACTTGTGTATAATTGCTTGTACAGATTAATGTGACACCTTCTGGTACCTGGAAATTGCACCCAAGGATAATCCAGACTTCTGCAAGTCCACAGTTCTCTTCCTGATATCGGGGGTGATTTTATTAATACTTTCCCATGATGTTACACACAGAAGCAATGTGTTTTTGGTGTGCTTTAAAATACTGTACATCCACAGGTGTGTCTCTAATTAACTCAGATTTTACTAATAAACCAGAAGCTTCCAAAGACATTACATCATCATATGGACTGTACCAAATTGTTTAAAGGAATAGTAATCCTGGTGTATGTAAACTCCTTCCTGAGTGGTATGATGGCTGGACATTCCCATCTTGTTTGTACTAAAGTAATAAAAATGCCTTAAAAAATTCTCTCTCTCTCATTATTCTGGCATTTAGCAAACATAAATAGTTTTGCTAATTGACCTTAAACGGGTAAGATTTATTCTGATTTCATGTCAAATAGTGAGAAAAACATACATATGTATGTGTCTTTTTATATAGTGTATTTAAACTTCTGGTTTCAACTGTATATACCTATAAGTAAGGAGTTGCTGGAAAAGTGAAGTTTCTAAGATATTTGTGACCAAATCTGCAGGGACGAGTGTTGGCTGGAAGAGGTCAGCATGAAGGTGTGGACCGGATGGAGAAGAAAAGGGAACATGAATGACTCATCGGAGAAACGTCACCTGTGAGTCACTAAATGTTCCTGAACTGTAATCACTTATATGTGTGCAAGGCGTAATGGTTTATATTCAATAATGGTGTGGCGGTATTATTCAGTCACTATGTAGTGGTGAAATGTGATCATAGTGTGGTGGTATTATTCAGTCACTATGTTATACTCAGTACTTTGTGTTATAGCTTTTGATATATTTTTATTTATTTAAAATGTATCATTTGGGGAGGGGGAAATATATGTTTAGACCATCGGTGTCCTGTTGCACTTAGGTTAGGGAGACTTAGAAGCCCCAGTGCTCTATCTTGATTACAGATTAGTGTGTTGATGTCATCACATCGGTCTATATAACTTAAAACAAAACCAGGCGGGACACCATACAGGTGGCACAGACAGCGAGGCACAATGGGTTCCTAAAATAAGCTCCTTTGGTGGGCCTTAGGCACCCCAGTCCGACACTGCTTCAAATCTGCTTCAAAATATGTCCTCCCTCGCCACCATCAGATGTTTCCTTGGTTTCAGATAAGCGTTTTAGAGGATGTGATGAAATAGGTGACATTAAGCACATCTGGTGCAAATGTTCCTTAGTGGCTTCATTGTGGCAAAGAATCCACCTCCTTTTATCTTATTTCCAGATAAGAACATTTCCTTATCAATAACTTATGTTACCTGGAGATTAATCATCAGGTATTGATTTTAAATCACATTGATTCCGTAGGTTTCCTTAGCTACTAAAGCACATACTGTGGCCAGATGGAGATCCTCAGCTCTATAATGGTGTCCCCACGACCCACGGCTCGGGACACGGCAGCACCCGCATCCCCCCGCGGCATCTGCCGCGAGTGGCAACGTGACCCAGTCCTCGGTCACGGGCGCACTTGCAGCTCTGCCCCTACTCACCTCACCGTGTTCCTGTTGCTGGCCAGGCGCTCGCTCCCTAGGGCACGCGCGGCACTGCAGTTAAATTTAAAGGGACAGCGCGCCGGTGATTTGCTATCACCGAGTGCTGACTCTATTTAAGCCCTGCCCTTTCCTCGATTCTCTGTCGAATTGATAATGCCCTAGAGCCCTTTTTAGTTCTTCTGTGTACCGTATCCTTAGCCACCGTCCCTCGACCACGAACCTTTACCGCCTGTCCCGACCTTCCTGCCTGTCCCCGAATACAAGCTTGCTTCACGATTTTGTACCTCACTACACCTCGGCTGCCGCCGCAAGCAGGGCACATCAGGGTTTGCGACCTGGTAGTGTTCCGCCGCAGCAAGTCCCCTCCTGCTTTGCAAGGGCTCTGGTGAATACTGGACCTACTTAATTCCGCTCCCTGGGATGGCTTATACCACCGCTTGCGGTTGTCCATGGATCCACAAACTCTGGTCTGCTGTTTGTTTTGCCCACCATTACAGTTCGATTTGGCCATGGATCCCGTAAAGGTGCATCTGCCGAGCATCTCTGACCTCACCACCATCGTGGCCAAGCAGTCGAAGCAGATCATGCAACAGGCGCAGCAGCTTAACCAACTAACTGCATGATGCAGCAGCTCCTTGCCACTCAGCACAGCAGCCGGCTTCCATGGCTCCCTCTGAAGCAGCAGCCCCATGATATCCATTGGCCCCAAGCTCCGGTTGTCCCATGCCGACGAAGTTTGATGGGAACCCTAAGGCCTTTCACCCAGTGCTCTCTTTCCCCTGGAATTAATTCCCCTCTCTCTCAACTATTCTTAACCCCTTACCGCCGGAGCCAGTTTTTGGCCTCACTGACAGAGCCCCATTTTTTTAAATCTGGGATGTGTCAATTTATGTGAAGTAACTATTTTGACACTTTTCCTATCCATTTGATTCAGAGATTTTCTTTAATATTTTTTTTGGAAATTTGGTCCCAAAAAT
>JAODAL010028627.1:0-53002 GCA_025379985.1 Phyllomedusa bahiana
TAAAAATTTTTCCCCAGGGAGGGTTTTTGCCACCATTCTCCCACTCTGTCTTTGTGCCACTGCTGACCTATGCTGTGCGTGTTGCTGGTGCCGGACATCCCCACTGTGTCATTGTCCCAATCTCTGCCCCCCTTTGTTGCTGTGGCTGCTCCCATTCGCCCAAAATTTGGCCCCATGTGCCCTGCCTGACCTCATGCTGCTGCCGCCGTGACCTCCCCCACTGTGTCATTTTTGCCACTCTCTGACCTCATGCTGTTGCTCCTGCCGCCGTCACCTCCACTCTCTGTCATTGTCCCAACTGCCTGACCTCATGCTGCTGCCACCGTCACCTCCACTCTCTGTCATTGTGCCACTCTGGTGCCTTTACTCCTGTTTTTGCCAAACCTCCAGAATGTCATTGTGCCACTCTCGAACCTCATGCTGCTGCCGCCATCACCTCCACTCTCTGTCATTGTGCCACTCTGGGGCCTACTCCTGTTTTTGCCACCTCCAGAATGTCATTGTGCCATTTCTGGACCTCATGCTGCTGCCCGCCATCACCTCCACTCTCTGTCATTGTGCCACTCTGTGGCCTACTCCTGTTTTTGCACCCCAGAATGTCATTGTGCCACTGTCTGCCCTCATGCTGCTGCTACTGTGACCTCCACTCTCTGTCATTGTGCCACTCTGTGGCCTACTCCTGTTTTTGCCACCTCCACACTCTGTCATTGTGCCACTCTCTGACCTCATGCTGCTGCTGTGGCTGCCGCCGTCACCTCCACACTCTGTCATTGTGCCACTCTGTGGCTTCCTCCTGTTTTGCCACCTCCAGAATGTCATTGTGCCACTGCCTGACCTCATGCAGCTGCACCGTGACCTCCACACTATGTCATTGTGCCACTCTGGGGCCTACTCCTTTTTTTTTCCCAACCTCCAGAATGTCATTGTGCCACTGCCTGCCCCTCATGCTGCTGTGGTGCCGCCGGGGACCTCCACACTCTGTCACTAATGTTGCAACCTGAGATCTCAGCTTGTTTTTTTCCAGCTTTCTCTGGCATGACTTTATCAGGCTACATTTTCCCCCCTTTAGTTTTTTGGTCAGTTTTGCCCTCTTTTAAGTGCCAGGGAATTTTATAGTGAAGCGATTCTAAGAGCGGCGGCGTCTTGTGCGTGTCATACTAAAACACAAACATTGTATGAAGACCAAACCAAGCTCCCTATGCATATTTAAGCATGGCACAACGTTCTACAGCACCCTGCAGGCTCTGAGGAAATAGCTGTTTTTTAACGTGATTCGTCCCAAAGTAATTTTTGTCGGGAAATTCGGCGAAGTGAGCGAACCGAATTTTTGAGAAATTCGCCCATCTCTACCGGGAATCCGACCGCAATCCGGCAGAATCCTGCGTAATATGCAACATATGCAAACACAATACAATATCAGTAGCACTCTAGAAACACTAAAAAACAGTCAAAAAGGACTTAAGAATTTTTGGAACAGTATTTCTGCGAACATGAAATATATGAAAAAATTTGCGGTTTAGTGTAAATGTAATTCTTTTGCCCTTTTTTTTTTGTTTTTTAGGGTTTTTAGGTGTAAATGATATTTTTAAAGTGTTTTTAAAAGCTTTTTCGCCACAACAGTGTTAAACCCTTTTCTTTTTTTCTTTAAAATGGGTGTGCTAACCAATTTTTTAAATTTTAAATAAAGCAACAAAGGGATAAATTTCCCCCGGGTTTCAAATGCAACAGTTAAAAAAAAACTACACTTTTAAATACATCACCAATGTTTTTTCATTTCTGTCCCATGCACACAGGGTAACGGCGGGTTTTTGTTGGATTCAAAAAACTGGGAAAATTTCCCAAAAAACCCCCCCCGGTTTTTTCTTGGGTGTGAAAACCTTTGCCCAAGGGTTGATTTGGATGCCATTTTTTCAGCACCCAAATCAGCTCAAAGGGCCCGGGCTACAAAAGCAATTTTAAAATGGGGCCCCAAAAACCCACAGCATACTTCCAAATGTTTTTTTTTTTCCACGGTTGGATTTCAGATTCCCAATGGCCCAATACATTGGGTGTACGGGAATCTGATGGCGGTCCAGCGGAATATACAACACGTTCTATATTCCACCGGACAGTTTTAGGTTTTGGAAGCCCTCAGCACACGACGCTGGGTACGGTTGGATTTTCAGCAGATTAAAATTACTGAATCCGCTGAAAAACCGACCAAAATCCAGTGCGGTGTAAACATAGCCTCATACTCGTCTTAAAACTGCCTCACATTTTGCAGTTTTCAGCCAAGTTTTTGATGAGGATTTGTTGAGCTTTTTGAGACGCGCCGAGGTTTACGAGAAGTCACAGGTGTGGAACACACAATAAAACACGATGCTACAATGTAACAAAGTAAGGACCAAGAGTGTAAAATAAATAAACAATTCCCAATGAAACATGATGCTACAATGTAACAAACCAACCGCTGTGGGTGTAAAAAAGCACAATAAAGCATGATGATACAATGTAACAGAGCGGCTGTTACAGGTGTGAAAAATGTTAACAAAAATAATTTTATACTTTCTCTCATTTCCAGTATTTGTTGGGGAAGATTTGCAACTTGATAGGTCAGTGAGAGAGAGCTTATTAAAGCAAATGTGTCATTAAAAAATGACTTATTGTTTGACTCATGTTTTTATGTTAAACACATATTTAAATAATTTTGGGATATTATTTTTAATTTTCCATAGCACTTTCAATATTTTTTTATAATTCTTAAAGGGGTTGTCTCACTACAAAGATTAGCTTTCAACATATAGGGAACACAAGGTGAAGATGTTTTCCAATTTTATTGCTGTGTTCATTTTTTATTTTTAATGTTGAGGAGCTACAAATTAATTTATCACCTTCTGAGGGCTCTCAGGTTTCTCTAGTTACTGACCTGTTTGCTTGTTCTCCCACTGTTGTTTGTCTTATCCGATAGCAGGGAGTGGCATCATCACACAGGCCATGGCACAGAATTGCCAGCAGCCTGAGAGCTTGTGTGTTATCTGATCTTTCAGACTAAAGACACTAATTACTACTGATTACTTTAGCTCAGAAGCTTCTCTGGACCTGCTAGCAGGAGATTGTTTATCTAATCTAGACTAATTAGCAGAAGTCAGAATACAGGGAGCTCCTATGATAATTACCACAGCTTGACCAGGAAGTGACAGGATGCATGAATGAAAGCTGCTGCTGACTCTATGAAACAGTAAGATGAGACAACCCCTTTAAGTCCTGCAGTTCTCACTTTGGCCACTAGGCCTAATAATAGCCTCACACTTCCTGTTCTGCAGAGATCACTTCTCCGCAGTCTCATTATCATTCCCAGGTTCGAGAGCTGACAACATTGTTAGGAAAAGGATCCACCAGTCACAATAGGAGATGTCACAGCTCCCCCTTCATGCACATTGACTACTTCCCAGGTCGCAGAGCATGCCCACAACACTCCCTATAGAAGGATCCACCAGTAACAATCGGAGATGTCAGAGCTCCTCCTCTCCCATACACCGACTTCTTCCCAGGTCACGAGCATGCCCACAACACTCTCCTTATAGAAGGATCCCCAGTCACAATAAGATGTCCAGCTCCCCCTCCCTGCACATTGACTCTTCCCAGGTCCAAGCAAGCCCCCCAACACTCGCCTATAGAAGGATCCACCAGTAACAATAGGAGATGTCATAGCTCCCTCTCCCTACACACTGACTTCTTCCCAGGTCACAGAGCATGCCCACAACACTCTTCTATAGAAGGATCCACCATTCACAATAGGAGATGTCACAGCTCCCCCCTCCCTGCACACTGACTTCTTCCCAGGCCAGACAGAGCATGCCCACAACACTCTCCTATAGAAGTTAATAGGTCTGCTCCTGTTCACAGGCTCCTATGTCCATGAAACTGCTGCAAAGCATCTCTTTAAGTGCTGTTAAAAGAAGCTCAGGCCAGAAAGCTTGTCCCCACCATTATATACAGATGACTGAATTGAGAAATCTGCAATCAGAAATTAAAAACGGCAAAGAAAAGACGAATATTTATCAGTATCTTGTTTTAATAAGAAAAAAAAAATTGGTGACAGATTCCCTTTAACCCTGTGGAGCCCCCGCCTGTCCCTGGGGTCAGGTCTCAGCTCTTTACCCTTCTGGACTTTATGTAATGCAATAATGGCATAATCAGTATTTTTAACTGAATCGAGCATCATTTACCGAGCAGAGCTCGGCCACAACAGAACAGATCTGTGACCTCCAAGAAACTCGCACATTATCTGTGAATAACAAGGAGATCTGAAGCCCGGAGGTTAAAATCTCCTCGAAGGGAAATGCAGGAAATCTGCAAACCTAACACAAGCGAGTACAGAAAGCAATGACGGCGAGTTCCTTAGTGAGGATTAGTGATAATAAATAACTAGGCGCCAATTATCTGTGGAAGATGAAGGCAGCGGCAGGAAATAACTCCATCACTATCAGATGTGTGCGCTTGTTCAAGGTGTGTATGGTCCTTACAGATAATTCTGCATTAAGGGATATTAAAGGAAGCAAAATGCAAGAAGTATAAAGTAAATACAGAAAAAATAAAGAAATTCTTTATAATAATTGTCAGGATTGAAAAAAAAAAAAGACATGGCTGCTTCTCAACATAAACAGAGTGCAGTTCCAGACACAACCTGTGGTCATGGGTGGCGCTGTTTTTGGAAGTCAGTTATCATTTTGGTTTCTTTTTTTTAATTTTATGATGATAAAAGAGAGAAACCAAACTGCAGAAAAGGAGGCAAAATGAGCTTCTCCAGGTCACAAACTTCTCGTAGACTCATCTTACTATGTGCATAAAGGGCATAACCGAATTAACTTTACTTGGGACAAAGATCCAGTTTTCTGTCTGGCTCTGTATGGATCTCAATATCCTGGCCCAGGTAAGTAGTTTGTAGATGCATCTACAGCATGGGCTTAACTATGGCCATAGCAACCATGAAGACTACTATGGGGTCCAGAGGGTTGAGGGGCCCCAATCAGGTACAAGAAAATTGGCCCTTTTATAGAAAATTTCTCTTTGGGGGTTTCCCCTGATATATGGAAAAAACCAAAAAAAAAGGGGACTTAATTCCCCAAAAAAAACAACACAGAACAAGGCCATACTCCGTTTTTCAAAACGGAGAAACTGAACCATTAAAGAGGAAACACTGGCCCCAATACAAAAGGGAAAGAAAACAGTGCAGCTGTTTGCTGGCAGTACTACTACCCAACCACAGGGAACAAAAAGACTGCACATTAAATTGATCCCTTTCTCACACAGTATGCAGAAAAGCCACAGAATAATACATGGGAGATTGCACAAAGCAAAAATACCGAAAAGAAACCCCATATATAAAAGGGTTTTGAGTGTTGTCTAATCGGTATTTTTGTTTGTCGTTCCCCAAAGTATTATACTGTGGCTTTTCGAATTGGTGTGGACAGGTACAATTTAATAGCATCTTTTTTTCCCCTAGTAGTGGGGGGTTTTTGCTATGCTCAGCAAAACTGCACCTGTTTATCTTTCCCAAATATTTGGGGGCCAGTGTTGCTCTTTACTGGGGGCGTTTCAGTCCAGTCTTTTAGCTGGAGTATGGCCTTGTTTTTTGTGTTTTTCCCAAAATGGGGGTATTATTTTATTCCACCTAATTAGGTTCCCTGATATATGGCGGGATTTTATATCCCAGCCTTTCTATGTGGGTTCCCATTTTGGGAGTATTTTTATTCTCCACTCTACTATTGGGATCCTTGATATAGGGGCGGTTTTATTATATCTCCATTTACTTTGTGGGTTCCCTGATATAGGGGGTATTTTTATATCCCATCACTATGTGGGTTCCCTGTATTGACGGGTTTAATTATATCTCCAGTTACTATGGAGCGCCATTTATATAGGCAGTATTATTTAATCTCAATCTACTATGTGGGTTCCTGATATATGGCGGTATTATTAATCTCCGCTCTACTAGGGGTTCCCTAATATGGGTATTTTTTACTCCAGATTTTTCTATTTGGGTTCCCTGTTTATGGCGGTTATTTTTAAAACTCCAGCCCTACCATGTGGTTCCCCGAAATGGCATATTATTATATCTCCATTCTACTATTTTGGGGTTCCCCGTTATATGGGGGTATTTTAAAACTCCCCCTACCAGTGGGTTTCCCGATATATGGCGTATTTTTAATCTCCCTTCTACTATGTGGGTTCCCCGTAATGGGGGTATTTTTTATATCTCCACTCTACCATGTGGGTTCCCTGAATTGGCGTATTTTTATATCCGCTCTACTATGTGGGTTCCCCCATATATGTGGTATTATTATTCTCCAGGGTTTCTAGTGGGATCCCCGTTATATGGCGGGATTTTTTATATCTCCAGCTCTATATGTGGGTTCCCTGATATATAGCGGTATTATTATATCTCCAGGTCTACTATGTGGGTTCCCTGATATATGGTGGTATTATTATATCTCCAGCTCTACTATGGGGGATCCCTGATATATGGCGGTATTATTATATCTCCAGGTTTACTATGTGGGTTCCTGTTATATGGCGGTATTATTATATCTCCAGCCCCACTATGTGGGTTCCCTGATATATGGCGGTATTATTATATCTCCAGCCTACTATGTGGGTTCCCTCATATATGGCGGTATTATTATATCTCCAGCTCTACTATGTGGGTTCCCTGATATATGGCGGTATTATTATTTCTCCAGCTCTACTATGTGGACATGGTGACATTGGACTGGAAGTGACACTGTACTGGGAGTGGCAAGGTGATGTTGGACTGGAAGTGAGGCCCCACCAGGAGTGACAAAGTCAAGTCAGACTACAACTAAACGGGGAGTGATCATTGGCATTGATCAATGGTAAGTTAACCCTTAAAAGGTAGTAAAAAAAAATCAAGTGTAGGGTTACAGGAATAGTGTTAAGGTTAAGGTCAGAGAAAGAAAAAATAAGTTTGGTAAGGTTCTAAACCGAAATATTCTCTGAAGTTCAACTGAACCAGTTTCAATCCAAACATGACTCTATTCACGCAACACTACTAACTACTGTGCACCTCTTGGTATCACATTATCAAACATTCTAGATTATTGGATGATGGACTGGAAATGGGACCGCATGAAGAGCAATGAGGTGACGTCAGACAGAGAGAGGAGGGATCAACAACATCAGTACTGGTAAAATAACCCTTGAAAGCCGGTAGAAAAAACCTAACCCTAAAGCCAAGCTTAGGGGAAGGCTTAAAGGGGTTTTGCCAAGAAGTGAGTTCCTCACCTAACAGGCTGACACTCCCCACTAGAGGCTTGAAAAAAGGGTCGTTGTGTTTATGTGTTTAAAAAAACAAGTACCTCCTTTGTGATGTCATCGCTCCACCTTCCGTGCACACTCCCAAGGCTGATATTCAGTCTCTGTAGTTGAGCAAACATTGTTTGGCTAAACCACAGAGGATAACTGTATTTTGCACAAGCTCTACGGGTTTTTTTTTTCCCCCTCTTATCTGCTCAGGAGAAAGAAAAGATCCAAAGTAGGCAGCCTTCCTAACGCTGCAGTAGGGGGAGGGGGGGGGTGGCGGGGAGGCCCTGCATTTTACTCAGATTTTACATTACAAAAAGTGATTCTTAAAAAAAGCACAGGACTTTTCCCCATCCCTTCAAAGCTCTTCTGTTCCCTTTCTCAGATAAGAAGGCAAGGGGGCCCAATCAGCCCCTGGCATGTCTAATGTAAACTGTCGGGAAAACAAAAGGCATGTAAGAAAGGCTGTAGCTCTCGGGTTTTTTTTAATGAATATATTTAGAAAAGCCTTTAAAAGGGGGTTTTTTGTCTCGCTACAATGTTTGGGTTTTAATTAAAAACTTTAAAAAAAAAGCAGCTTTGAAATATATGTTCATTAAAAAAAAGTTCCTACTGTTTTTGATTTATCCTTTAGTAGGGTACATCCTCCAAATCCTATAGCAGCTGCCCTGTTGATCCTTACTCACTGGCTGTCAGGTCTGTTACCATCACCCTTAAATACGGGTCGAGCAAGAGCCCCTCCCCCACAGAATGCTTCGAGGGGAGGGGGGGGGAGGGAGGACTCTGGCTTCTTGCCATGCTCCCTGGATTAACCCTGTGTGTGCCTGCTTCCCCCTTGCTCTCTACACAGAAAGATGTGAAGCAGTGACCCTGTGTGTTACTATAATCATGATTGCTGTGGAACTTTTAAATTACTAAACTAAAGACAGGGGCATTGAATGCTTCATGCTCTGGTGTACATGAACATCTGGTTAGTAACACTTCACAGCTGCCCCCTGTCTGTTTGCAGGGTTTTTTGTTGCTGGAGATTGCAGATTTGATTAAGAAGGGGTATAGGAAAAACTTGCATCCCCCCTGCTCTGGCTCCCCACTCATTGCGCTCTCTCCTGTCTCCTGATGTGGAGCGGCAGCAAAACTGCAGCAGACCTAGCAGGCACACAAGGGTTAACTCGGCAGAAACCCCTCGCGCCCCCCCCCCCTCCTGTTTAAAAATTATGAGGGGGGGCTTTTTGTGTGCTGGGGGAGGGGGGGAAAAGGGGGGAGAGGGGGCAACAAAAAGCACGCCCCAGTTCAACGACTTAGGGTGAAACTTGTAATGAGACAACCCTTTTAAAACTCATTTTGGGGATCCCACTAACATAATCATGGCAAAACCCCTTTAAGATTCAAGTTGATGTCTTGTTGATTTTTGCCAAAATTTGAAGTGGGTCACCCCAAACTGAATCATTCGGATATGGGTCAAATTTTACTGACTAGTAGTTATGCTTTCTTTCTGTTCGGATCACCCTTGCGTGAGTTTCTATCTGCCCTCACTTCCCTGCACCTGGGGCAAACGCCCTTGGAGATACCTACAGGGTTTCAGATGTTGGATTAAAGTGTTTTTCACCTAATTTATTCCGAAACTCTCCAAACTAATTTCATACGAGAAAACATATTAAAAGTTAATCCGCGATACAATAATGTAATTTAATTTGTGTTTCGGTGACTTATGTTCAGATACAATTTTTTTTATTTTTTTTTAATTCATCACATTTTCCAAGCAGACAAAACACATAAAGCCTCCCTCGGCATTTGCCTCGCGTTTGGGCTCTTAATGAATGTGTTGTCAGATTATGATGTGTAAATAAACAAAACGAATTTATAAAATGCTGAGTGCAGATAATTGGAGAACATACAGCCGACCTCGACAAAAATTTCCTCTAAGTACGGAGATATTTATAGCCCACACAGAAGGAGTTCACAAGGTGGCAGAATCATTAGGTGTGGAACGTCTTCATTCACGCTCAACAATGCATCTTCCCTTCATTAAGACATAAATTCTTAGACCATAAAGAAACAGTGGAAGGAGAGGTTTCTATGGATCACAGACGTTGTTTACTTTCGCCGGGGATTTATTGATACGTGACGGCGCTTTGTGAATTAACAATCAACTTTTTCTGTATTTATTAGGTATTTTCTTAAACCAGACCCTGCAATGTTCTCGATGCACCTGTGTTAATGAATACTAAATGCCCCATAAAATAACAATGCAAAATTATTATAATTTTTTAAACTGTTCCTCTATAATATCCAAGTATATTATAATGTCGGGAGAGCAGTACAGAGCGGTGCTCCCTCACCATGCTGTGAGTGCTAGATACAGCCGTCAACAACAACCTTCAGCATGAGCCATCTGGGCAGTAGAGATAAGCGAGCAGTAAAATGTTCTAGTTCACTTAGAACCTCGAACTTTTGTGAGTTTGGTTCGAAGTTCTATTCCAACTCGAACTTCGAACCCCTCTAAAGTCAATGGGAGAAGATGTTCAGGTTAATTTTTATACCTATACAGGTGAGGAGAAGCTGGAATTACCATCCATAACAGTAAACCGGATACATGGAGCAACTTAGTGAAGAGAATTTGGCTCTAAGAGTGACAGAAAAAAAACTGAGAGGCTGAAATACTTCTTCCTTTCAATGGTTAATTTGAAAAGATGAGACAGCTTGCAAGCAGGGGTAGCTAAAAGGGGGTGCAGCGGTAGCAGCTGCTAGGGGGCCCTGCATCCTGAGGGGCCCAAAACCCCCTTTTGAAAACCATAGGCGATTTGGGAGACGGGTGTTATACAATTACTGATCCCCCAAAACTGCAAAAACAGAACTTTTGGACACTGAGTATGATTTAGCAAATCCAAGCACTCTGTATAACATATATCCATGTATATGAGTGTTATACGTTATGTGAGCCTGCAAATGTTGCCAAAACACAGCTTCTGGGGTGGGAAAGATGCAGCCAGCAATACCAAACTCCCTAACTATTGCTGTCTATGGAGAGGAAAATGCTATCTAACTAAGAGCAGTCTGTACAGTACAGGGAGTGAGCTAAAAATGGCATTCACAAGGCGAAACAGTGAAATATATATAACGTGGTCATGTGATTTTAGCAGCCCAATGAGAGCCCTACACCTCAGCGATGACATTTTTGACACTTCTCTGTGCTCTGTACTGATTGGATGGCTGCCAAAAGTGCAGAAAGGTGATTGGATGGCACCAAAAGTGCAGGAAGGTGATTGGATGGCCGCAAAAAGTGCAGGAAGGTGTTTGGATGAAGCCAAAAGTGCAGGAAAGTGATTGGATGGCCACCAAAAGTGCAGAAAGGTGATTGGATGGTACCAAAATTGCAGAAAGGTGAGCGGATGGTACCAAAATTGCAGAAAGCCGCTGAAAACTAAACTGAAAATGGCGTGTCGAACTAGAACTTTACTCGAACGAACAGTAAAATGTTTGGTTCATTTCGAGTTCTAAAAATTTGAGAAGTTCTACTAGAATGTAACTTTTCTAGAACAGTTCGATCAACACTATTCCTCTATTATAATTCTTGGAAATATGATTGGGCATTATCAATTGGCGTCTAGATTCATTCTTTACAGATACGTTCTATGGAAAAAGAAAAAGGAAACACAAAGGGCGACATCTATGAATTTGCCTTTGCCATTCTTTTGCCAGTTCTATAGACATTTGATCAGGCGTGTGGCCAAACTTGGCGCAATGTGCGCCTGATGACACATTTTAACGCGCCAAATTTTGGTTCGAAACTGCCATACAAAGCTCGGCGCATCACACTTTCATCCATTCTGTCATATTACACGCTCCTCTTTATCTATTTAGAACCGATGCGTCGGCACCAAGTTACAAAAATGGCGCATGAGAATTCATAGATTTCGCCCTAATTGTCCATTTTCTAATTTCCAGTAGGAATTACATAAGGCTAGGACCACACAGAATAGGACAAAAAACTCATCAAAAACCAAAACCTTAAAACCGCTCTCAATCCGAGTATTTTGTCAGTTTTTTGTCTAAAGTAGCTGGGTTTCCGATGAGTTTTTTGTTTCCGATGTTTTTTTGTTTTTTTTGCGGTTTTTGGCGTGGTTTATAGGGCAGTTTTTCAGGCAGTCTGTGTGATAAGGTCTCCATCAGATTTTCAGAGGTTTCTAAATGTAGTGGATGCTGTAAGCCGTACCAGGGAGCGGAATCTAAGTAGAACCCGGTTTTCACCAGAGCCCGCCGCAAAGCGGGATGGACTTGCTGCGGCGAAGAACTACCAGGTCGCTTCCACTGGCGTGACTTGCTTGCGGTGGCAGCCAAGGCAGTACGTGGTACAAAATCGTGAGACGTAGGCGAAGTCAGGGACAGGCAGGTGGTCAGGACAGGCGGCAAAGGTTCGTGGACGAGAAACAGGAGCGTAAAGGTTCGGTACACGGAAGACAGGCTATGAGGCAGAAGACGCTTTCACTAAAGGCAGTACGGCACTAAAGATCCGGCAAAGGTGACCCGGAAGGAAGGAGGTGAAATAGGGTCACCTGCCAGCCTTTACCAATAATGGTCGTACTGGCCCTTTAAATCCCCGAGAGTCGGCGCGGGCGCGCCTAAGGCGCGGTCATGCGCATACCGGCCGGCCAGGAGGACGGGAGGACGCGGGAGCGCAGTCAGGTAAGGGGGAAGCCGGGACCCTACCCGTGGGACCGCCAGTCGCCGCCGGGACCCGACGGGCGCCAGCACGAGTGCGCCCGCAGCCCGGGCGAGGGGCTGCGGGACCACTCGTGACACTAAATACTAAAATCCAAAGAAAATCTGCGCTGTGTAGACATAGCCTCAGGCACAATGCAGAGTTCTTAGAATAGATGCTCTATTACTGCTGTAGTCATTTTATGGGATATACAACTATCCCTTAAAATAGACTTGTCAGAGGGGCCGCAAAGTAGACTGAACTACATGTCTGACTTTGGCCGTCAGTGGTGTTGCTCAAGGTCTTTTTTTGGTTCTATATCAGTTCACCTGAACTAGTAAAAGTATTCAGGATTTGAGATATCGAGAACCCAAATTCCTTTGAAGTCTATGTAGGTAAAATTCTGGATTTGTTTTCTGTCTTCAGCAGCCAAATACCTCCACATTGCAGAGCATAAAGATTACCCATAACACTAACCATTAACCTAACCATAACCCCAATCACTAAAGCTAACCATAACCCTAACCCATTACCCTACCTTCAAACCCTAACAATAAATGTAACTACAACCCAACCCCTAATGCTAGCCCATAACCATAACCCTAACACTATCTTCTAACCCGAAATATAAATGTAACCGTAACCCTAACCCCAACTCTATTCCTTGACCCTAATCATAACCCCAGTCATAACCCTGACCCCTAACCCTATCTCTTAGCCCTAACTATAGTTCATCATAACCCTAACCCATAACACTATTTTCAAACCCTAACTATAAATGTAACCGTAACCCTAACCCCAACTCTATTCCCTGACCCTAACCATAAACCTAATCAGAACCCTGACCCTTAACGCTAGCCCATAACCATAACCCTAACCATCACACTAATGTAAAGGCCGCTGCAGTAGACAGCACCAACCACTGGTGTGTAGACACTGAACCACCGAAAGTGGTGGTATTAGCCACGCCAGAGAGCAGAGTCTAAGAGGCCCCTGACTGTCAGCAGAGGCCGCCAGCAGGTGTGTTGGGCTTGCTGCTTCAAGAGACCCCCCCCTCCCCCCAGGTCGCTACCCCTTGCTTGTAGGGCATTTTAGTTTTGGCAGGGAGCAAAGGATGTGATCAGGAGATATAGGGTCAGTGCCCGGAAATAAGTAAATTACCGGAACGATGGTCCTTTAACTTGCATAAAGCTGCCACTTGGGTATGGACATGCTTATCAGTAAGCAGAGATACACAGGGAAGCAGGAGTGTGGAGAGGTGAGTACGTGGGAGCAGGAGTTGCTGGCATCGGCACACTTGTGTGCCCGCAGCCCGACATGCAGGTTGCGGTGCCGCTTGTAACAACCTCTAACCCGACCTCCGAACCATTACTATAAACCTATCCATGACCCTAACCTCTAACTCTATTCTCTAATCATACCCATAACCCCTAACTCTATTCTCTAACCATACCCATAACCCCTAACCCAATTCTCTAACCATACCCATAACCCCTAACCCAATTCTCTAACCATACCCATAACCCCTAACCCTATTCTCTAACCATACCCATAACCCCTAACCCTATTTTCTTTTAAAAACCTAACCATTCACACCCATAACCCCTAACTCTATTCTCTCAACCATAACCCCAATTTTTAACCCCTAACCCTCTAATCTCCTAACCATACCATAACCCCTAACCCTATTTTTAACCTGTAACCATAACCCCCTTAACCCTATTCTTAATGTAACCATAACCCCAAAACCTCTGTTCTCTAATCATACCCATAACCCCTAACCCTATTCTCTAATCATAACCATAACCCCTAACCCTATTCTTTAACCATACCCATAACTCTTAACCCTATTCTCTAACTGTAACCATTACCCCTAACTCTATTCTCTAATCATAACCATAACCCCTAACCCAATTCTCTAACCATACCCATAACCCCTAACCCTATTCTCTAACCATACCCATAACCCCTAACCCAATTCTCTAATCATACCCATAACCCCTAACCCAATTCTCTAACCATACCCATAACCCCTAACCCTATTCTCTAATCATACCCATAACCCCTAACCCTATTCTCTAACCATACCCATAACCCCTAACCCTATTCTCTAATCATACCCATAACCCCTAACCCTGATCTCTAACCATACCCATAACCCCTAACCCAATTCTCTAATCATACCCATAACCCCTAACCCAATTCTCTAACCATACCCATAACCCCTAACCCTATTCTCTAACTACATTAATCCACTAACAATTCTCTAACCTTTACCTTTAATCCCTCCCCAACCTAATCTAAAACCATACCCATAGGCGCCTCCCAATTCTCTAATCCATACCCATACCCCTAACCCAATTCTGTAAAAAAAATCCCTCATAAATTTCCACTAACCCTATTCTCAACCCACCCCAAACCCCCAAACCCCAATTTCAAATCATACCCTAACGCCTAACCCAATTCTCTAACCATACCCATAACCCCTAACCCTATTCCAAACCATACCCAAACCCCAAACCCCAATTCTCAATCAACCCAAACCCCCAAACCCTATTCTCTAATCATACCATAACCCCTAACCCTATTCCTAACCATCCCCATAACCCCCAACCCTTTTCCTAACCAACCCATAACCCCAAACCCCTTTTCTTAATCATCCCCAAAACCCCCAAACCTTTCTCAAACCCATCCCCAAAACCCCTAACCCTATTCACAAATCATACCCAAAACCCCTAACCCTATTCTCAATCATACCCATAACCCCTAACTCTATTCTCCAACCATACCCATAACCGCTAACCCAATTCTCTAACCGTACCCATAACCCCTAACCCAATTCTCTAACCGTAACCATAACCCCTAACCCTATTCTCTAACCGTAAATTAATCCTAGCTATAACCATATTTGTAACCATTACCTTTAATCCCTTACCCCAACCTTAATCTAAAAATCCAACACCAGTGGGCGGTCCTGCACAATGACTGACAGCCTGGATGGGACCACCCACTGGACTCCTAAACCCAAAATGTACAAAAATGTAAATGAAGAAATGACTTGTTCTACTGAATATTTTCCAATAAACCTATATATCAATCTGCTCAGCACCTCTTGCTATATACAATGATGCCAACAGATTAGACTTTCTCTTTTAAGTATTACACTGGTCCCAAATAATTCAATGGGCTTTCTGTGCAATGCACGAATGTTCCGGGTCTTTCAGGGGCAGAGAATCTCTTTCGAGCCAAAGCGGTATTTAAAAAAATAGGCTTCCCAAACCAGCCGCCCTGCTAAGTATGTGAGCAGCCTGATATAACCAAATGTAACGCTCAGCCCTATTATTACTACTTGTATCATTATTGTTATTGCAATTCAAACAGTCAATTTTAATCATAAAAAGTAAACCATAGACATTAGAAAATAATGTATCGTAATGAGAGTCGTCTGACACATAAAAAGAGACATCCAGCGACAATTATAGATCCTGGCAAATGTCCCTCGCCGCCTCTGACATCCCCTGATTGAGACATAAAGGATGGCATGTGCCACGTCCCGTCATCTTCATAAGCAGATGCATCACTTCTTACCATCTCAGCTTTTACAGATCTTACATGCGAAATGTGCGGATAAATCCAAGATAATTATGTTCTCAGTAATAATGAATTCTAATTGGGAATGCAGATAATGATATGGTGCGAGGAAGAAAATGAGTGTTTACAAAGCAAAATAGACACAATCCTGCAAACAGTCTACATGATATGTTGTTTACAAGACCAAGAAGCATCAAAATATCCAGAAAGAAAGTGTGATAATTACTTCTGTGACATCAGAAGACCATGTAGCCAATGAGACAAGACATCTATCGTCTATCTATCTATCTATCTATCTATCTATCTATCTATCTATCATCTATCACTATTACTTCCATACTACTACTACTATCTATTATCTATCTATTACTATCTATCTATCTATCTATCTATCTATCTATCTACGTACCTTTTTATTCTAGCTATCTACCTATTTATCTATTATCTATCTATCTATCTATCTATCTATCTATCTATCTATCTATCTATCTATCTATCTATCTATCTATCTGTCATCTATCTATCTATCTATCTATCTATCTATCTATCTATCTATCTATCTATAATCCATCTATCTATCTATCTATCTATCTATCTATCTATCTATCTATCAATCACCACATCTATCTATCTATCTATCTATCTATCTATCTATCTGTCTAACTTATCCATCTATCTATCTATCTATCTATCTATCTATCTATCTATCTATCTATCTATCTATCTATCTATCTCTATCTCTCTATCTATCTCATATCTATCTATCTATCTATCTATCTATCTATCTATCTATCTATCTCATATCTATCTATCTATCTATCTAAAAATAAGAAAAATAGCAGCACTCAAAAATAAAACATAATAAATAGGTGCCAGCAGAGTTAGACTTACGTCACAAGTCCATATAAATATATATCAGGAAAAACTGCAGCACTCCAAAATGTGATGAAAAAATCAAACGGTGTTTATTCCAACATGTCCAAAGAGCAACGTTTCGACTCCCAAGAGTCTTTCTCAAGCAAAGTGTAAGGGTGGTACATTCTATTTAAAGGTGAAACTTCATACATATGCAAATAAATTCATTAATTTAAATAATTAAAATATTAATAAAAATAGTGACAAAATATGTGATCAATTATTACATGATGCTTAATAGTGAGTATAATCCAAACAACGTGATACACAAGTGACAATAATGTGATAAATCAATCATACATGAGACTAGAAAGGACATGATCAAGTATTAGGATAATACAATGTGCCATAAATACATAAAATTAATCTAAATAGAGGGCGGAACGAACGCCTCCTGCAAAACATACATACATGATCACGGCATGGATCTCGGCGTCCCGAGCACAGTACTGCGCATGTCAGGCATTCTCACATCAACACATGACCATAGGAGTGACAGAACACGGAAGTGCGTCATAGCGCATGCGCACCGCCAACACAAGGTAAGCGGTGGCCATATTGCTTAAGGGAATAACCAAACAATAAAAAAAGGAAAAAATGAATAAAAAAATAAATAAATAAATGTAAAATAAACTCTACATCCTAGATGAAGAGAATCATACCTAAGCATGAGCCTCCGCAACCCGGAACAGAGTAAATATATATCGGAGAACAGGATAAGCCAAAAACCATATCCATAATTATGAACACAGAATTTGGCAAAGGTCACCGCAATCAGCATCGTATAAACAACACCGATCGCCGTATCCCCATCCATCGATCTCCACATAAGTGTCTCCACACTCTTAACAAATTACTTTTTAAAATACAAATGAATAATAAAAAATAAATAATAATAAGAAAATAAAAAATAATAAAATAAAAAGCAAATGAAAAAACAAAAAACGCACTATACCGAGACTGACACTCCATCGATCAGAAGCGTGAGTGAAGAAGCACATACAGACATAACAATGCAAGGAACGACTAAACACATGCCATATCAAAATTTATTTTATTCAAAGAAAATTAAAATTTAAAATTAAAAGGAGGCGCTATATCCAATCCTCGTAAAAGAATCTGAAAAAAATAAAATAAAAAATTAATACAAAATCAAACAAAATTGTGCCACCCTAACCAAAGCAGAAAAGAGCATGGCATAAATGACAGGAGAAGGCAAGCTATTTAAACATTTTATGACTGATGTTAAATTCCACATTTAAGCCCATAGGTTTGAGTGCATCTAATTTAAAAATCCACAAAAGTTCTTTACGCCTTAATGCTGAAACACGATCTCCCCCTCTTTTGAATGGAGGGACACTATCTATAATGGCGCATTTAAAATCCCATTCTGTGTGGCCCGTCTCTGCAAAGTGTTTAGAGACAGGCAAATCCATACGTTTTTTACGAATACAATAACGATGGTTGTTTAAACGGGTTTTTAAATCACATGTAGTTTCACCTACGTAAATGAGATTACAACTGCACCATAACACATAAATAACCCAACTAGAATTGCATGTATAATGCGATCTAATCAGAATTTTTTCTTTGGTTCTTGGGTGAACAAAAAATTCACCCTTTTCAATAACCCTACAATTGACACATTGAAGACAAGGATAAATACCAGTTTTTCGTATCCCAAGAAAAGTTTGTCTAGACTTGGAGGTTGTTGCAACATCATTCCTCACCAGTCTATCTCCAAGATTTTTTGCTCGCCTGTATGACATGAGAGGTGGAACCTGAAATTCAGGAATTTCATGAAAGCTATTTTTCAAAACATTCCAATGTTTACGCAAAATCTTTGCAACATTGCTACTAGTGCTATTATACGTGGAAACAAATGGTATCCTTTTATCTTTAGAAAGTCTTTTACCCAAAAACAGTGATGCACGATCCACTTTATTAACCCGATTTCTATTATTCATCAATAGACTACCTGGATAACCACGATCTAAAAACTTTTGGCTCATCTTAGTTAATGCCAACTCACACTCATCAGGTTTATCAACGATACGCTTAACCCTTAACATTTGGCCATATGGCATCGATTTAATCATATTTCTAGGGTGGCAACTGCTGTAATGTAATAATGTGTTACGATCAGTGCTTTTCACAAACAACTCCGTGTGAAACTCAGAACCATCAAAAATAACCATAGTGTCTAAAAAAGATATCTTATCTACAGAATGAGTCATAGTAAATTTAATACCAGGACACATATTGTTCAAAAAATAATGAAAATCCATCAATTCCAACTCCGTACCCGACCAGATCACAAAAATATCATCTATGTATCTCCACCACCTCAGCACATTGCTGAAGTGGTGGGACACATAGACATGATCTCTCTCCAACATAGATACAAATAAATTTGCATAAGTGGGCGCCACATTTGTGCCCATGGCGGTTCCTCGTGACTGTAAAAAAAATTCACCATTAAATAAAAAATAATTGTGTGTCAAAACCATACGTAACAGATTCAAAATAAATTCCTTGCCTTCATTACCAATATCCATATTCATCAATACCCTAGATATAGCCTCCAACCCTCTGTCATGTTCTATGGAAGTATATAGGCTCTCAATGTCAAAGGATACTAAAATAATTGAAGAAGAGACACTAACATCTTTCAATTTACATAAAAAATCAGAAGTGTCTCTAATGTATGACTCAGATTTAAAGACAGAATCGCGTAATACCCTGTCCAAAAAAATGGATGCATTACTGAAGACAGAGCCTCTACTAGAAACGATGGGCCTGCCTGGAGGGTTATCTAAACACTTGTGAATCTTTGGTAATAGATACAAAATAGGAATCACAGGATGTTCAACTTTCAAAAAATTTTTCAATTTGCCATCAATCAAATTCTTTATAAATGCTTCCTCAACAATTTCATCAAGCTTTTTACTGAAAATTTTTGTGGGATCACTAGAAAGGATCCTATAGACATTGGAATCACCAAGTTGTCTATTGGCCTCAGCTATATATTGTTTGGAATCCAACACCACAACTGCACCGCCTTTGTCAGCCGGCCTAACAGTGATGGCTGAATTCTCAGACAATTCCTTTAAAGCAATAATTTCATCATGTGTCAAATTGGGATGAACCAAAGGCTGTTTATCACTTTTTGATTTTAATATTGATAACTCTTGTTTAACTAAACTTATATAAGTTTCCAACTGGTGCGTCATAATTGGTGGAGAAAACTCACTAGGTGTATAAAGATCAAATTCACTCAAAGAAAAAACAGGTTTGGCAAGAGATGAATCAACAGATGTTACAGAAAAATCCCTATGAGCATACCACAAACACAATTTCAACCTTCTTATAAACTGTTGAATGTCCAGTTCTAATTCAAACCAATCTGTTTTATGTTCTGGACAAAAGGATAAACCTTTAGATAGTAAACTTTCTTGTGATGGTGTTAAAGAAATTGAAGATATATTTACCACTAATGAAAAGTCACTATTTTCAGATGTTACTTCTTCTTGATGGAATTCAATTTGTTCTTCTGATTGCATGTTTTTGCGGGTACGATGACGCCGTCTCCCTCCTCTCCTTGTTGGTCGTTTTTTGAGGGTTGTTTTTGATTCCTCTCTAAAAAATTGGCAGGATCATTATCTACAGATTTATTTACATATGAGACAAATTGTCTTTTCGACTTTTTTGAAAATGAACCATCATCATTTTTCCAAGAATAAACAAACCCGGACTCATAATCATGTAAGTCCCTTTGCCATTTTCGCCGTTTCATTTCTTCTAAATCTGTTTTAAACTTCTTCAAAAATGTCTTCTGACTTGACATAAAGCTAGTATAGTCATCACTGGACAACAAAGATTTTAAAAGACTATCTACCTCATTTACTTTATCAGTGACAGTCCCAAATTCTTTATGTAAGAACTCCAAATTCAGTAAAATCACTTCAAAAGCATACTTGTTGGACATTGCTTCAAAACGGTTACGAAATTCAACATCTTTAGAAAACAGATTAGGTCTAAGTTGTGACCGCATACCCCTAGGGATTCTCTTGTGCTTAAAATATTGTTTAAGTGTGACCAAATGCAGTTCTAAAGTAACCTGTTTTTTAGAAAGATTTTCAAATTGCCGTTGTGTCTCCAGGGCTGATGGTGAGTCCAAAAATGCAGCATCTCCTTCAGTTCTGTTAAGTATACCATCCACCTCCACTTCGGAATAGGAAAAGACATTGGAATATATATTGGGTGCGTCCATATTTAAAAAGAAAAAAGAAGAAAAAAACTAAAAAATGGTGCCAGCTTAATGACTCAACAATAAAAATAAGAAAATTAGCAGCACTCAAAAATTAAACATGATGAATGGGTGCCAGCAGAGTTAGACTTACGTCACAAGTCCATATAAATATATATCAGGAAAAACTGCAGCACTCCAAAATGTGATGAAAAAATCAAACGATGTTTATTCCAACATGTCCAAAGAGCAACGTTTCGTCTCCCAAGAGTCTTTCTCAAGCAAAGTGTGAGGTGGTACATTCTATTTAAAGGTGAAACTTCATACATATGCAAATAAATTCATTAATTAAATAATTACATTAATAAAATAGTGACAAATATGTGTCAATGTTTAAAGATGCTAATGTGAGTATAATCAAACACGTGATACACAATATAATAATGTGAAAACAATCATACATGAGCGGAAGGACATGTCAATATCAGAATAATACAATGTGCCATAAATACATAATAATTAATCTAAATAGAGGGCGGAACAAACGCCTCCTGCAAAACATACATACATGATCACGGCATGTTTGTTCCGCCCTCTATTTAGATTAATTTTATGTATTTACGGCACATTGTATTATTCTGATATTTGATCATGTCCTTTCCAGTCTCATGTATGATTGATTTATCACATTATTGTCACTTGTGTATCACGTTGTTTGGATTATACTCACTATTAAGCATCATGTAAACATTGATCACATATTTTGTCACTATTTTTATTAATATGTTAATTATTTAAATTAATGAATTTATTTGCATATGTATGAAGTTTCACCTTTAAATAGAATGTACCACCCTCACACTTTGCTTGAGAAAGACTCTTGGGAGTCGAAACGTTGCTCTTTGGACATGTTGGAATAAACATCGTTTGATTTTTTCATCACATTTTGGAGTGCTGCAGTTTTTCCTGATATCTATCTATCTATCTATCTATCTATCTATTTATCTATCTATCTATCTCATATCTATCTATCTATCTATCTATCTCATATCTATCTATCTATCTATCTATCTATCTATCTATCTATCTATCTATCTATCTATCTATCTATCTATCTATCTCATATCTATCTATCTATCTATCTATCTATCTATCTCATATCTATCTATCTATCTATCTATCTATCTCATATCTATCTATCTATCTATCTATCTATCTATCTATCTATCTGTCTGTCTGTCTGTCTGTCTGTCTGTCTGTCTAACCCATATCGGTCTCATATCCATCTATTGATGTAGTGCTAATAATAAAGCGTCACATGTTTACCTTCACTGTGCTCCACAAGAAAAATAAGATGCAAAACAGTAGTTTATTCCTCCATGCTGAGCAGTGGGGTTTCAGCTCTCTCCCGTAGCCTTTAGCCATTGGGCAGTACTGGCAGTTCTCCTGATGGGTGCTGGACGGAAGCTGGTAGTGGGTGGAGGACCCAGATGTTTCTACTGTGTGGAGCCTCGAAATTTCTAATGGCCGCCTTATATCTAACTAACTATCCTCAACAGAGGCCAGTTACCTTAAAGACAGTTTCATACATCTGCCCCATACTGTCATGTTCCTGCTCCACTCACAGCGCTTGATAAGTTTGTATTGCCGGTTGCCCCACCATCAGTGTAGTCATAGAGCACAGGTGGCCTTTGAGCAGTTAAAGTGCCAGTGGCTGGAGCTACTCCCCAGTGTTGGTGCCTCTGCTGCATTTTACAGCCTCCCAACATTAGACATCCAAGTATATTATAATGTCGGGAGAGCAGTGCAGAGCTGTGCTCCCTCACCATGCTGTGGGTGTTAGATACAGCCGTCACCAGCCTTCAGCATGAGCCTTCTAGGCAGTAGAGATGAGCGAGCAGTAAAAAGTTCTAGTTTGATTTGAACCTTGAACTTTTGTGAGTTCAGTTCAAAGTTCTATTCAAACTCGAACTTCGAACCCCATTAAAGTCAATAGGAGAAGATGTTCTGGTTAATTTTTAGACCTATACAGGTGAGGAGCAGTCCCCGGCGCCGCCGCTATCCGCCGCCGCCGATCGTTAGGGTCCTAAGCCGCTACCAGTCGCTAAGCTATCGGCTTAGGGGCTTAGGACCTTGGCGACGGCAGCGGTGGCGGCTCCGCCGGACGCACATACAGTTAGATGCTTTGGCGGAGCAGAGAGCTCCGCAGAGTACTAGGAAGCCGAAGGATACGGCTCTGTAGCGCCGAGTGCAGGCGGTTGCTCTCATCACGCAGCCACGCGCGAATTGGTGATGTCACACCGCTGAAAAAAAAGACGGACACGACCGCGAAAAGCGGCGGGGAGCGAGGTCAGGGGAGTCTGTCATTGTCTTACTTTTAATTGTCTCTATTCATGCTGGGGGGCCCATTATCTATTGAATATGTGCAGGGAGGGGGCCAATTATCTACTGTTATATGTGCAGGGAGGGGGGCTATTATCTATTGTTATATGTGCAGGGAGGGGGGCTATTATCAATTGTTAAATGTGCAGGGAGGGGCTATTATCTAAAGTGTTATGTGCAGGGAGGGGGGCTATTATCTATTGTTATATGTGCAGGGAGGGGGGCTATTAAACTACCCGTCATATGTGCAGGGAGGGCTATTATCTATTGTTATATGTGCAGGGAGGGGGGGGGCTATTATCTACTGCTATATATGTGCAGGAAGGGGGAGCTATTATCTACTGTTATATGTGCAGGGAGGGGGGCTATTATCTACTGTTATATGTGCAGGGAGGGGGCAATTTTCTATTGTTATATGTGCAGGGAGGGGGTATTATCTACCTATATAAAGTGCAGGGAGGGGAGCTATTATCTACTGTTATATGTGCAGGGAGGGATGCTATTATCTACGTTATATGTGCAGGGGGGGGCTATTATCTACTGTTATTTGTGCAGGGAGGGGGGGTATTATCTACTGTTATATGTGCAGGGAGGGGGGGTATTATCTACTGTTATTTGTGCAGGGAGGGGGCTATTATCTACTTATATACGTGCAGGGAGGAGCTATAATCTACCTACATATTGCTGTAGGGCCCAACCTACCTATATATACACGTGCTGGGGCCTATAAGCTATCTATATACCTGCTGGGGGACCTAAACCTGCCAATATACCTGCCGGGGGATCCATAACCTGTCCATAGACCTGCTGGGGGATCCATAACCTGTCCATATACCTGCTGGGGGACCTAAACCTGCCTATATACCTACTGGGGGATCCATAACCTGCCTATATACCTGCTAGGGGACTCATAACCTGTCCATATACCTGCTGGGGGACCTAAACCTGCCTATATACCTACAGGGGGATCCATAACCTGCCTATATACCTACAGGGGAATCCATAACCTGCCTATATACCTGCTAGGGGACCCATAACCTGCCTATATACCTGCTGGGGAACATATAAACTACACACCTACCTACTGGGAGATATATAAAGTATATAACCACCTACTAGAGGACGTATAACTTACTGGGGGACCCTTTTACCTTCACTGGGGGACACATAATTTACTGCGTGTGAAGTCGCTAACAGTCGTTAAGCCGGTTGTTAAGGCCTCAGCTCAAGTCAGTTGATAAGAGTTAGCAATCGACTCCGCGGACTCCAGTCGGTTGTTAAGCCGGTTGTTAAGGCCTCAAGTCGATTGTTAAGACCTTAGCAATCGACTCCGGGGACTAGTGAGGAGAAGCTGGAATTATCTTCCATAACAGTAACCTGGATACAGGGAACAACTTAGTGAAGAAAATGTGGCTCTAAGAGTCACAGAAAAATATTTGAGAGGCTAAAAAAAACTTCATTCCTTTCAATGGCGAACTGAAAGATGAAAGGGCAGCTTGCAAGCAGGGGCGTAGCTATAGGAGGTGCAGCGGCAGCACTGCTATGGGGTCCTGCACCTGAGGGGCCCAAAAGCCCCTTGAAAACATAGGCAATTTGGAGACGGTGTGTTATACAATTACTGAACCTCCAAACTGCAAAAACAGAACTTTTGGGCACTGAGTTGTTTAGCAAATCCAACACTCTGTAAATATAATCCAAAATTATATGAATTAACGTTATGTGAGCCGCAAATTTCCCCAAAAATAACAGCTTCTGGGTGTGGAAAGAGCAGCCAGCAATACCAAACCCCCCTAAAAAATTGATGTCTAGGGAGGAGAAGCATCAAGAACAGTCTTAAGTACAGAATGAGTGAAAATGGCATTCAAAAGGCAATACGTAAAATATATAACATGGCATTGATTTTAGCAGCCAAGAGACCCTTTTCACCAAACAATGACTTTTTGACACTTCTCTGTGCTCTGCATGATTGGATGGCCGCAAAAGGCAGAAAGGTGGGGGACGGCCGCCCAAAAAGTGCAAAAAGGGGTTTTTTGGACGGCCACCAAAAGGCAGAAAGGGTTTGGACGGCCCCCCAAAAGTGCAAAAGGGGTGATTGGACCCCCGCCAAAATGCAAAAAGGTAATTGGATGGCCCCCAAAAAGTGCAGAAAGGAAATTGGGAAATGGCCACCAAAATGCAGGAATTTTTTGGGATGGCCACCAAAAGTCAGGAAGGGTGATTGGAGGCCGCCAAAAGGCGGGGGGTAGGGGGAGGGCCGCCAAAAGTGCGAAAGCCACTGAATATGAAACTGAAAAGGGCGCGTAAAACTAAACTAAACTTTACCTCGAACAAACAGTAAAATTTTTGGGTTTGGGTTCGAGTTCTAAAAAATTCAAAGTTCTTTACAATTTAACTTTTCTATAAATTTTTATCAACACACTAGCGGTCATAGGGGGGGACTGCACCTTCCATTTGTGATGTGGGGTGTTGACTGATTGTTCTGGAAGGGTTGGAGCCTACTGAAGGCCCTAAGACTTACCACCTATTGGCTCCTAATACCAAGGCTGCCATCAGGAATTTTAGGGCCCCATACAGTCAAAATGTCAGGGCCCCCTTGTCCCAACAGAAAAAAAAATATCTGTGAACTGAAAAAAATAAAAAACCCACAAAATTGCGGCAATGTCTTTTAAATTTATTTTTGGGACTTCACTGTACGTTATAAATGACAATATTTTTATGCTGCAGGTCGATACAATTCTGCAGATACCAATACCAATTTATTAGCAAAGTGTGAAAAAACCCCACAATTCTGCTGTTTTTTCCCTTATTGTAGTGACTTGGATAAACAACATTATATTTTACCACACAATACTTCTACAGACAGAGCGATGCCAATGGTTTTTACTTTTAATTTTTTTTTGAATGTAAAAAAGGGGAAAGGGGTATTTAAAATTTTTGGGTGACATTTCAGAAAGAGGCCCGCAACGTTTTGTTTTAAAAGGCGCTTAAATGATGAATGAATGAAAAAATGAATAAAAAGAATGAGTCTGTATAAATCTGGCGTCGGGGCTAAATTTTTTATAGTATAACTGATGTGCCCCAATCTAGGCAAAGAGCATAATATAGCGCATACACAAATTGCTGCATATATAACACCCACTTAGGCCATTCACATGTGGTGCCTGGCGATAATGCGCCTAGTTTTGTGTACTACAGTTCATTTTATAAAACAAAGCTCAAACCCTTTTTTTTTGGGACAAAAAAAAAAAAAAAATGGCGCTGCCCCCGATGGGCCCCCTTTAGTCGTAACGTTAATTACTAAAACAAATACCACACATTTGGGGAAATAAAAAAGGCAGAAACAATTAACATGATTTTTTTGGGACTTCACCCAAAAAAAAAACCAGGGTTCCGATCAATAGGTGGCAACATATGTAACTTAACAGACCTAAACCCACGCACATAAAGAGCCAGTTTTGGGGGGCGCCCTTTCTCGCACTGGCCTTTTCAGCTTTGCCCAACTTTTCAAGGGTTGAGATCAGGGCTTTTTTGGGCCCTCCAAAACATTGACTTTGGTTCTCCTAACCATTTTGGGAACCCGTCTGGATAGCTTCGGGGTTTTTGTCCATTTGGAAGACCATTTTTCCACCCAAACTTTTTAAATCCCTGGGTGATGCTTGAATTGCTTTAGTATTGCCCATAATCACTTTCCTCATAGCCACTATTTTGTAAAGGGGCTCCACCCCCTGCAAAAAAAACAACCCCACAACATATGTTTGCCACCCCTTGTTTCACATTGGATGGGTTCTTATTTTCAAGCTTTCCCTTTTTTTCCCCAAATGTAACATGGTCATTATGGGCCCAAAAATTCATTTAAAACTTTGTCAGCCACAGGACATGTCTCCAAAAATGTAGGTCTTCGTTCCTGTGCAATTGCAAACATGAATCTGGCTTTTATATGTTTCTTTTTGATTACTTATTCCAGATTCTTGGGCAGCAGGAATTTTTTTTTTCTATAGGGTGCACTGTATTGGAAAAATAATGTTATATTTTCATAGTTCGGACATTTAAGGACGTAGCAATACCAGTTATTTGGAACTTTTTTATTCTTTGTTTTTTCACAGAAGAGAAGTGCTTGGACTCTTAAAGGTGTTTTCTAACTACAAATATTAGCTTTAAACATGAAGGGAAAGGTAAAAAGAGACTTTTTCTAAATACATTGGTCAACAGATTTTACATTAGTCATGAGATTAGAGCATTTTTTATGTGCTCTGTGGTGCACACAGGTTTCTATGGCTATCTGCATACCTGTTATCTGATTAGCGGAGAGCAGAGCAGGGATAACGTCACCCCACTGATGGACTGAAATAGATGCAAACTAATCTAATCTACCAAGATTAGCTTCACTAAGCAAAAGGTACATGTGCTGCAATCTTGTTAGAGATAACATCTCTTGCACTGTCAGAGTAACAGCTCACTAGATGGATTAATATGCTAATCACTGCTGTAGAACCACCCACAGCCTGAGGAGACAGTGTAAGTGCAACATATATTTAGTTGTCATATTGTTTGTTTCAATACGGACATTGGTGGAATATCTCTCAGATGTCCAATATATGTCGCTAGGACATGCCATCAATGTCTGATATGTGAGGTTTCCACCTCTGGGATCTGTATCTATATCCTACACGAGCCCCAAAAAACCATCTATTACGAGCCTCGAAACCTACCTATTACGAGCCCCGAAACCCATCTATTACGAGCATCGAAACCCATCTATTATGAGCCCCGAAACCAATTTATTACGAGCGTCGAAACCCATCTATTACGAGCCCCGAAACCCATCTATTATGAGCCCCGAAACCAATTTATTACGAGCGTCGAAACCCATCTATTACAAGCCCCGAAACCCATCTATTATCAGACCCGAAACCAATCTACTGTATTACGAGCCCCAAAACCCATCTATTACGAGCATCGAAATCCATCTATTATGAGCCACGAAACCCATTTATTACAAGCGTCGAAACCCACCTATTACGAGTCCCAAAACCCATCTTTTACGAGCCCCGAAACCCATCTATTATGAGCATCGAAACCCATCTATTATGAGTCCCGAAACCCATCTATTATGAGCCCCGAAACCCATCTATTATGAGCCCCGAAACCCATCTTTTACGAGCCCCGAAACCCATCTATTATGAGCATCGAAACCCATCTATTATGAGTCCAGAAACCCATCTATTACAAGCGTCGAAAACCATCTATTACTAGCCCCGAAACCCATCTATTATGAGCCCCGAAACCCATCTATTACAAGCGTCGAAATCCACCTATTATGAGCCCCGAAACCCATCTATTACAAGCCCCGAAACCCATCTATTATGAGCCCCGAAACCCATCTACTGTATTACGAGCCCCGAAACCCATCTATTACGAGCATCGAAAACCATCTATAAAGAGCCACGAAACCCATCTATTACGCGTCGAAACCCATATATTACAAGCCCCGAAACCCATCTATTATGAGCCCCGAAACCCATCTATTATGAGCATCGAAACCCATCTATTATGAGTCCCGAAACCCATCTATTACAATCGTCAAAACCCATCTATTATGAGCCCGAAACCCATGTATTACGAGCCCCGAAACCCATCTATTACGAGTTGAAACCCAAAATTTTAAAACAAAAAGCCCCGAATAAAACCATCAAATCTTTTTTAAAACCGAGCCCCCGAAACCCTATCTAAATATACAAGCGACCCACCCGAAACCCATCTATTATGAGTCCCGAAACCCATCTATTACAAACGTCAAAACCCATCTATTATGAGCCCGAAACCCATCTATTCTAAACCGAGAGGATGTTGGGACTCTCCCGTTAAAATGAATGGAAGTTCTGAGTTTAGCCAAGTGGCAATGCTCGGCTGTAATTGGAACTTCCCTTCATGTCTATGGGTGAGTCCCGACCACCACTCTGTTCACAATAGAGGAGTTTTGGGGCTTGTTTAGAAGATAGGTACAGGTCCCAGAGGTGGAACCCAGACTTATCAGACAAAATGGCCTATCCTAGCAATGTATATAGGACTTCCGAGCAATATGCCACCAATTTCTATAGAAGGGGGAAAATCTCTCCTTGGGGAGAGACATCAATAAATTGGTCGGTGTGAGGATTTACACGCCTTTCAGATCTCACTGATTGTTTTGCATAAAGCAAAAACTTATGGGAAAAGAGCTGAGGAGCTCCACAGCGCCATCTATTGGCTGGTTGAGAGGTGAGAGTGGCTTAGAAGGGGGAAAAAAATCTCTCCTTGGGGAGGGCCACCAATAAATTGGTCGGTGTGAGGATTTACTTGCCTTTCAGATCCCACCAATGTCTATAGTGAGACAACCCTTTTAACCACGAGGGGACGCAATTGCTTTTACACTGTTCTGCAATGATAAGATAATGCAGAAAAGTGTACAAAAATAATTGCACCTGCCATAGGTCTTCATTAGGCCCCCAGCTACTTTGACAACCTGTTGGCACAGTATAAGCTTGTTTCTAAACCCCTTACACGCCGCGGTTTCATTGAGTGTGGCATCTAAGGGGTTAAAATGCTGGAATCAGAGCTATCTCCGATCTCGTTTCTGTCTGTAACTAACAGGCATTACCTAATGCGTATAAAGGCATTTAGCGACTGAGCCCGCTCTATACCGCCTTACTGACCTCATGATGTAACTGTATGTCTAATGTTGGCCAAGTCAAAGGTTGTAAAGCATAACAAAAATTATACAAATTTGGCTTCATTTATTAGCTCCCTAAAGGGGATTTATCGCTTCATCAATTCGTTTATTTTCTTGTAGTGTCATTTTCTCTGTTCCTCAATCCAGGGGCATTTCTTCCCCTCCCAGCTGGGTGTTTCTTAACTGAAGGGGGATGACATCATCCCCCCCCCCCTTCACTGTTCGTGCTCGGTCCCAATCAGTGTGTTTGTTTGAGATCAGTGTGAGAGGATAACACATCCCTGCTCCCCTCCCCTCTCTGTCTGCATTTCACTCCACCTGTCACTGTGTCTTTCCTCTCCCTATGCAGTCTTATTTTGTAAGAGCTGTTTATTAACATAGCACAGCCCTGCATTCAGTCTAGACAGTCTTCTATGAACTCAGAGCACTGATCTCTTCTCCTCTCACAGCCGGGGGTTGGTTACAGTTGTATCCAGTATTCTATGAACTCATCCAGAGAAGCACAGATCTGTCTCCTTTCTATGTTTACATGCAGCAGCATTAGACACCAAGCACAATTCTGCTGTTTTCTGATTATAGAAGCAGCTGCAGTGTTACTGTGGAGCTGCTGGCTGTGCAGAGTGAAATGTTGCTGGCCCCTTACACGCAGGAGCATTAGGCACCGGGCACAATTCTGCTGTTTTCTGAATGTAGAAGCAGCTGCAGTGTTACTGTGCAACTGCTGGCTGTGGAGAGTGAAATGCTGCCGGCCCCTTATTCTGAGTGAGGGAGGCAGGAATGCACGCTCCTGTGAATACGACCGAGGGCCAGACAGCATGTAAATTAGTAGAGCCGTCAGCCAATGAAATGCAAGGAGGTGGAATACGACCAGCACTGGGGAACTGTGTTTACACAAAACGAAGATAAAGGGAGACTGTGAAAACAAGACAGCTTTGCAAGTGACATTCAATTGCAAAGTTGCTTGTTTTCACTGTCCCCTTATTCTGAAGACCATTTAATGTAATGAGAAAACCCCTTTAAGCGAGTGAGCAGGTTTACTTCTGCCTCCAGTGATGTTCAGTGATACACCGAGATACGATGTCTGTTTCCATAATATTTACATGATATTATCAATAAATAAAAACCAAGCAAATATGGAAACAACCCCCAGATTGTATTCCTGTTATGGACGAGTAATTTTCATTCTGCAAATATTGTTATGAATTTGTTATATTTACTCCTAAATATTTCATAAGGAGTAAATGTCCCTCTTGGAATATTAATCTCTGTGACACAAACCAGATATTTTGCATATAAATATTTAGATAACATTGACTTTGAAACTTTAGACACTGCAACGATCTCCTTGGCATCTCATTCTGCTGTGTAAATATTTAATAAGATAATTTCTTCTTGTGTATCAAGTGTTTGGTGGGGCTATCAATGTTCCTTTAAGTCGTCGCGTTTTCATCGGATTATATAACAATTTTCTATTTTCGTGGGTTTTTAATGTTCAAATAGTACAATTGTCACATTTAAGAAACGCAGGTGGTTAGGATCCCCTGGGCCACCGTGAGCGTAGATGGTAGCCGAAGTGCAGGACAGGGACACCGGTAACCGGGACAGGTCACAGCAGGTGTAGACAGGTAGCAGAGCCCCAAGCAGGTAACGGACTTGATACAGCAGCAGGAAACAGGTGCGCAGGAGAGCGCAGGGTTAACACAGGTACTCAAGAACACTGGTAACATGAGGGTTAAATCAGCAGGAGCACAACAACCTCTTCAACAAGGCAATGTATTTGGAAAAAGTCTTCATTTACCATTCCCTTCATCTTGAAAGCAGAAACCTGAGTGCACTTAGAGAAGATACAATCTCTCTTACCTCCTCTCAAAGCAAAATAAACAAAGCAATGTATTTGGAAAAAGTTTTCAATTACCATTCCCTCCATCTTGTAAGTAGAAAACTGAGTGCAGTCAGAGAAGATACAATCTCTCTTACCTCCTCAACAAAGCAAAATAAACAAAACAATGTATTTGGAAAAAGTCTTCATTTACCATTCCCTACATATGGAAAGCAGAAACTGAGTGCACTCAGAGAAGATACAATCTCTCTTACATCCTCAACAAAGCAAAATAAACAAAGCAAAATAAACAAAGCAAAGCATTTGAAAAAACTCTTCATTTGCCATTCCCTCCATCTTGAAAGCAGTAACCTGTGTGCACTCAGAGAAGATACAATCTCTCTTACCTCCTCAACAAAGCTAAATAAACAAAACAATGTATTTGGAAAAAGTCTTCATTTAACATTCCCTACATCTGGAAATCAGAAACCTGAGTGCACTTAGAGAAAATATAATCTCTCTTACCTCATCAACAAAGCAAAATAAACAAAGCAATGTATTTGGAAAAAGTTTTTATTTACCATTCCCTACATCTGGAAAGCAGAAACCTGAGTGCACTCAGAGATGATACAATCTATCTTAACTCCTCAACAAAGCAAAATGAACAAAACAATGTATTTGGGAAAAAATCTTTACCATTCCTTACTAATTCCCTACTAATCTTTGTAGTGAGACAATGAACCATGACACACAATCAGCAGACATGCTATGACGGTTGTATCCGCCGACTGTCCAGCTAATGACTGCTACATGTGTAACTTATATCGCCACAACTGTAGCGACCCAAACTAAAAAAAAAAAACTAATATATGGTGACGCTGGTGTGAAATTAGCCCAAGGTGGTGTTGTCCTTTAAGACCTAGCCCAGGAGGCCTGTAATCATCTCCGTGACGAGTTGACAGCTATGATGCTTATAATTTAAATAAAGTCAACGCAAATGCGACTAATGAATCAGATAATAATAACGGAGATAAACCTGAGTCAAATATAGGCGGCTTCTAATCCGAGTGACATATAAACATGATTGATTTATAATTACTACTATAATAAAAGTAGATCAGTTCAGTCTAGAGATCATTATCTTTCCATTATTACAGGCCAGTGCACAATATTAATTCGTCATTCAGATAATCTTTACTCCAGGATCACAAACAAGTTATGAAAAAGGTGACTAAAAACTCCAAGCAGCAAATCTCACACGAAATTAAACAAACTCAAGGAGGCAGGGATGAAACGCCGCCTGACAATAGCCGCTAATCAAGATGCCGCCGCCGAGTGCTCTAGACAGTCCTATTAGGCTCTTGTCTGCTTCTTCTTTTTTTTTTTTGCTTATCTGATTTTTCAAAAACTTGTCATAGACAAAACTACTTCGGATTAACCCCTTCAAGGCGAGCCCCGTCCTGAGGCGCTGGAATATTTCAAACCAAGTGGAAGAGGCTGCTCCAAATTCACTGCATGGGATTGAAACAGGGTTGACGGCCGTTCTTATTGTTCCTGATCCAATGTTTTTTGAAATTTTGCAATAAAACATTTTGATGATAAATTGGATAAATGATAGATATTACAAGTAGTGTTGAGCGAACAGTAAAAAGTTTTAGTTCTATTAGAACTTCGAACTTTTGTGAGTCCGGTTCAGAGTTCTAGTTCGATTAGAACCTCGAACTTTAATGTGTTCCGTTCAGGGTTCTATTCGAACAAGAACTTTGAACCCCATTGAAGTCAATGGGAGAAAATGTTATGGTTAATTTTTATATCTATACAGGTGAGGAGAAGCTGGAATTACCATCCATAACAGTAAACTGGATACGTGGAACAACTTAGTGAAGGAAATTTGGCTCTAAGAGTGACAGAAAAAAAATGAGAGGCTAAAATACTTCATTCCTTTCAATGGCTAACTGAAAAGATGAGGACAACTTGCAAGCAGGGGTTTAGCTATAGGAGGTGCAGCGGTAGCAGCTGCTACAGGAACCTGCATCCTAAGGGAACCCAAAAGCCCCTTTGACACATAGGAGATTTGGAGACGGTGTGTTATACAATTACTGAACGCCCAAAACTGCAAAAACTGAACTTTTGGGCACTGAGTATGATTCAGCAAATCCAAGCACTCTGTATAATATATATCTATGTATATCAGAGTTAACCATTATGTGAGCCTGTAAATGTCACCAAATAACAGCTTCTGGGTGTGGGAAAGATGCAGCCAGCAATACCAAACTCCCTAACTATTGATGTCTACGGAGAGGAAAATGCTATCTAACTAAGAGCAGTCTGTGCATTACAAAGAGTGAGCTGAAAATGGCGTTCACAAGGTGATACAGTGAAATACATATAACATGGTCATGTGACTTTAGTAGCCAGTGAGAGCCCTACACCTCAGCGATGATGTTTTGACACTTCTCTGTGCTCTGCACTGATTGGATGTCCGCCAAAAGTGCAGAAAGGTGATTGGATGGCCGCCAAAAGTGCAGAAAGCTGCTAAATCCAGAACTGAAAATGGCGTGTCGAACTAGAACTTTACTTGAACGAACAGTAAAATGTTCGGTTCAAGTTCTAAAAATTCGAGAAGTTCTACTAGAACTTAACTTTTCTATAACAGTTCAATGTTCAATCAACACTAATTACAAGTAATCTAAATCCATAGCCCTGAATACTAATAGGACCACACTCACTGCAGAGACTATAACCTGCACAATGATGAATTACAATAGCAGCATCAACTTGTGAAATCATAAAAATGGGATCAAATCCGCAGAAAAAGGCTAAATTCACTGATGCTAGGGCAGGACCACATTTCAATTCACACCAGCTTGTGGAGAAGCCTCTCTGTAATATGGGGAAGGTTTCACAGGTGCAAAATGGTAGATGCCATGACTGGCAGAAGCATTCAGAGTCTGGGTTAAAGTTAAAGGAGTTGTCTCCCTACAGAGTTTCATAGGATGCATGAATGAAATACTCTGTCACTTCCTGGTTCAGACTGACTAATTTGCATACAGCTCATGCTTGTATTCAAAGCTGTGCTTTCAGTTGCTAATTAGATCAGATTAGCTCAGAAGCTTCTCAAACTGCTTGCAGAAGGCTTTATCTGATCCCTCAAACAAAAGCCCTAATTACAGTTCTGTTTATTTTACATAAATCAAGCTTTTTACTGTCCAGAGGCACAGACACTGCCATGACCTGTGTGATGACTTCACTCACTGCTATCTCATAGAACAAACAGCAGGGGGAGAATTGTTTACAGGTCTGTTACTGAGGGAACTGAAATAGCCAGGGAGGTCATAAATTCACTTGTATCTCTTTAGGGAAAACAGATGAACAAAGCAATATATTTGGAAAATGTCTTTATTTTGTGTTCCCTACAATTTGAAAGCTATTCTTTGTAGCGAGACAACTCCTTTAAGGTAAAATTTTATATCTGTCAAATACTATTGTTTACTTCTGTTGGATATCGGGGTGTTCCCACCATACACATTGATGATATATTGATAGGATAGGAGAATATGCAATCATTGTGGAATAGGTGTGGGTCCAACAGGTGAGAAAAAGCCCCCAAACCTCTCTGTTTAGAACAAGGAGGTTGTCAGAATGGTCCCATTGAAATCTATGGGAGTTCTGAGTGTAGCCAAGTCGCACATTCAGCTGTACTGGGAACTCCCATAGATATCAGTGGGAGCCTTCCGATCACCTCTCTGCTCAAAACAGAGAGGCTTCAGGGCTTGTTCTTGACATAGGTGTGGGTCCAAGAGGTGGTACCTGCACCTTTCACACAATGATTGTCAGAGACGTAATTTCAAGCTCTTGGGCCCTAGTGCAAAAAGTGAAATGGGCCCCCCAGTTACCATGCACCATTTACAATGCTGGTGTCTCCTTATGTGGTAGAAGGGCTTTTTGGCTCCCTCAGGCTGCAGGGCCCGGTAGCGACCTCTATGGCTGCATCCCCTATAGCGACAACCCTGACGACTGCATATTCTCATATCCTATCAATATTCCATCGTGTGTTTGGTGGGAACAGCCCATTCTGGTGTACAAGAGGCATTTTTGGATTTCCCTCTTAAGGACTTATCCCACTTTAAACAATGATGGCATTTCGCAAGGATCTGTCATCATGGTTTTATAGGTCCAGGTCCCGCCTTTGGGACTTGCATCTATCTCATAAAAAAATAAGCCCCGAAACCTCTCCGTTCTGAATGGAGAGGTGATTGTGATTCTTCCATAGACATAAATGGGAGCTCCGAGATTAGCTGAACAGCAATGCTCGGCTGTAATTGGAACTACCATTCATTTCAATAGGAGAATCCTGACCACCTCTCCATTCAGAACAGAGAGGTTTTGGGGCTTGTTTAGGAGATAGGTGACGGGAGCCATCATTGTCTAAAGAGGAAGAAACCCTTTAAGTATGGGTGTGCACTTACATTTGGCCATCTTTTTTGCAACCATGAGCCAATAAACATCTCATTCTTCTGTTCCATGGAGTGACAGCTGTCCCAGATTTACCTTTCAATCTTTGGTTCCTCAGGACCATGCTGAGCATCTTGCACTTGTACCCACCTTAACAGATGGTAAGTTCTTCCCATGCGTGCAAACATCTAATGGGGAGACACCAACATTATACCCCCCAAAGCTCCTCAGCCCAGAACATCGAAAACAGAAGAAAAAGAAGGTAGCATGGAAATACCTCTATCACCTGTAACATACATAGTAACATAGATAAGAGAAAGCCACAGGTGCATGGAGTCCAAACTATAACCCTGTAGTATTGATCCAGAGGAAGGCAAAACCCCTATAAGAGGTTTGAATTGAACCTTGAAATGAACACCACGGCTGGTCGAAGTTCAGCTTCAACTTGAACATTTTACTGCTCGCTCATCTCTACTCATGAATATTAGATGTGTGAGTGGTCATGTATCAGGGTATAATACTAAATGCCCCCTCCCCTCATGAATAGTAGGTGTGTGAGTGGTCATGTGTTGGGATATAATACTAACCCTCCCTTCCCCTTATGAATAGTAGGTGTGTGAGTGGTCATGTATTGGGGTATAATACTAACCCCTCCTTCCCCTCATGAATAGTAGGTGTGTGAGTGGTCATGTATTGGGGTATAATACTAAGCGCACCCTCCCCTCATGAATAGTAGATGTGTGAGTGGCTGTATATCAGGGTATAATACTAAATGCCCCCTCCTCTCATGAATAGTAGGTGTGTGACTGGTCTTGTATCAGGATATAATACTAAACGCTCATCCTTCATGAATAGTAGGTGTGTGACTGGTCGTGTATCAGGGTATAATACTAAATGCTCCTCATTCATGAATAGTAGGTGAGTGACTTTTCGTGTATCAGGGTATAATACTAAATGGCCCCTTCCCTCAAAAATAGTAGGTGTTTGAGTGGTTTGTGCATCAGGGTATAATAATAAGCGCCCCCTCTTTCATGAATAGCATGTGCGTGAGTTATTGTGTATCAGGGTATAATACTAAATTCCCCCTCCCCTCAAAAATAGCAGGTGTGTGAGTGGTTGTGTATCAGGGTATAATACTAAGCACTCACTCCCCTCATGAATAGTAGTGTGCGAGTGGTTGTATATCAGGGTTTAACACTAGGCGCCCCCTCCCCTCATGAATTTTAGATGTGTAAGTGGTCTTGTATCTGGGATTAAAACTACTCGCCTCCTCCCCTCATGAATAGTAGGTGTGTGAGTTGTCGTGTATCACGGTATAATGCTAAGCGCCCCCTCTCCTCATGAATAGTATCTCTGAGTTATCGTGTATCAAGGTTTAATACTATATAAAGGGTATACAAAAGAGAGGTGGCACTCTTCTGTGAAAGTACGTCCAATACAATAAAACAATGTATAAAATACAATAGAGGGTGCTCACCTGATGGTGTTGTGCGGTTATGGTAGAGGCACAACACTCATGATAGCGTGTGTGGCTCAATCCGAGCCTCGGAAACAGCGGCCTCGTAGTCCTATTCCTCCGGAGCCAAAAACAGGCGACGGGCAACTTTGGAAAATAGCAACAAAAACCAGGGGACTGAGCGCTCATTTCTTGGTGATAATCCCCCGTAGAGATAAACGTAGGATAAAAATAAATTTTATTTCATTAAAATATTAAGGTATGAGCCCCGATATTGCAGAGTAACGTGCATAACGCGTTTCGTGCCTATACGGCACTTCCTCAGATGCTTCTATGTATAGGCACGAAATGCGTTATGCACGTTACTCTGCAATATCGGGGGTCATACCTTAATATTTTTATGGAATAACATTTATTTTTATCCTAAAGCATTTCCCCAAAAAGGAAATTTTTACCAAAAAAAAAAATTTTTTTTTCCCCCCCGTTTTTTTTTTGGGGGGGGTTTTTTTTGGGGGAAAAAATTTGGGCCCCCCTTTTTTGGGGGGTTTTGGGGTTTTAAAAAAGGGGGGCCCCCCCTTGTTTCGGGGGGTTTTAAAGGGGCTTTTAATTTTTTTTGGGGGGGTTTCCCCCCCCCCCCCCCCCCCCCCCCCCCCCCCCCCCCCCCCCCCCCCCCCCCAAAAAAAAAGAGGGGGTTTTTTTTTTTTTTGGGGGGAAAATTTTGTCCCCCGGGGTTTTTGTGAAAAATTTTTTTTTTTAAAAATTTTTGGGGGGGCCCCTTTTTAAAAAAAAAATTTTTCCCCCGGGGGGGGGCCCCTTGGGTTTTGGTGGGGGGGGGGGAAAAAAAATGGGGGCCCGGGGGGGGGCCCCCCGGGGGGGGGGTTTTTTTTCCCCCGGGGGCCCAAAGGGGGGCCGGGGAAAAAAAAAAAGGGGGGGGGGGTTTTTTTTCCGGGGGGGGGTTTTTTTTAAAATTTTTTTAAAAAATTTTTGGGGGGGGGGGGTTTTTTGGGGTTTTGGGGGGGGGTTCCTTGGGGGCTTTTTTTTGGGGGGGGGAAAACTTGGGGGGGGTTTTTTTTTTTTTTTTTTCCAATTTTTTTTGGGGGGGGGTTTTCCAAAACGGGGGCCCGGGGGTTTTTTTTTTTGGGGTTTTTTTTTTTAAAAAGGGGGGAAGGGGGGGGGGTTTTTTAAACCCCCCCCCTTTTTTTTTTTTTGGGGGGGTTTTTTTTTTTCCCCTTTTTCCCCCTTTTTTTTTTTGGGGGGGGGGAAAAAAATTTTTTCCCCCCCAAAAATTTTTTTTGGGGGGTTTTTTGGGGGGGGCCCCCGGGGGCCCCCCCCGGTTGGGGGGGGGCCCCCCCTTTTTTTTTTTTTTTTTTCCCCTTTGAAAAATTTTTTTTTTTTTAATTTTTAATTTTAAAAAGGGGGAAAAAGGGGGGCCTTTGGGGGTTTGGGGTTGGGTTGGGGGGGCCCCCCTTTTTGGGGGTTTCCGGGGGGCCTTTTTTTGGGGGTGGGGTTTTCCTTTTTTTGGGGGGGGGGGGGGGTTTTTCCGGGGGCCGGGGCCTTTTTTTGGGGGGGGGGGGGTTTTTTTTTTTCCGGGGGTTTTTTTTTCCCCGTGGGGTGGGGGGGGGAACTGTGGGGGGGGGGGGGAAAGGGGGGGGGCCGTGCTTAAAAGTGTGGGCCCCGGGGGGGGGGTTTTTAAATTTGGGGGGGGGGGTTTTTTTTTGGGGGGGGGCTTTTTTGGGGGGGGCTTTTGGGGGTTGGGGGGTTTTGGGGGGGGGGGGGGAATTGGGGGGGGCCTGGGGGTTTTTTTTGGGGGTTTTTTTGGGGGCTTCCTGGGTTTTTCCTTTTTTGGGGGGTTTTTTTCGGGGGTTCCGGGGGGGTTTTTTGGGGGAAAGGGGGGGGGCCCCCTTTTTTTTGGGGGGGTTTTTTTTCCCTTTTTGGGGGGGTTTCCTTTTTGGGGGTTCCGGGGGTTTTGGGTCCTTTGGGGGTTCCGGGGTTTTTTTTTTTTTCCCCCCCCCCCCCTTTTTTGGGGGGCCGTGGGTCTGTGCTTCCCGTTTTTTGGGGGGGGTTTTTTTTTGGGGGGGGGGCTTTTTTGGGGGTTTTTGGGGGTTTTTTTTTTTTTTTTGGGGGGTTGGGGTTTTAAAATTTGGGGGGGGGGGTTTTTTTTTGGGGGGGGTGGGGAAATTTTTTTTGGGGGTGGGGGGGGGGGGTTTTTTTTTTTTTGGGGCCTTTGGGGGCCGGGGTGGGGGTTCCGGGGGGTTTTGGGCCGGGGGGAAAAAGGGGGGTTTGGGGGGGTTTTTTTGGGGGTTTTTCCCGGGGGTTTTGGGGGGGGTTCCGGGGGGGGGGGGGGGGGTTTTGGGGGGGCCCGGGGGTTTTTTTCCTTATTCCCGGGGGGGGTTGGGGAATTGTGGGGGGGGGTTTTTTTCAGTGGGGGCCGGGTTTGTGTTTAAGGTGGGGCCGGGGGGCGGGCCTGTGGGGGGGGGGTTTTTTTTTTTTTAAGGGTTTTTCCCCCTTTTTTTTTTTTTTAAATTTTAGGTTATTAATTTTTTTTTTTTTTTAAAAAAAAAAATTTTTTTTTTTTTTTTGGGGTTTTTTAAAAAAACCCCCGGGGTTTTTTTTTTTTTTTTTTTAATTTTTTAAAAAAATTTTTTGGTTTATTTGTTAAAAAGGGTGTTCAGACAAAATAAAGCTCTGATCAGCCTGTGCCACCCTGTAAATTATGCACATTTATAGAGACATCCTGATGATTGTAATTGGAGGTGTTTTTCCCTTGATCTTATTATGACATAATTATGATAAAAGTTGTAAAGAGAGATGTTGCTGCCAGTGGCACATGATTGTTTTGCTGCAGTCATTAAAGAAAACATGAATTCATCCCTTGTCTTTTGTTCCTGACTGCATTACAATCAGCCACATCAGATGTCTACAAACTTTTTTGACAGGTTGTCGAAAAGGACAGAAAACAAATGGGAGTTTCGTGTACAGCCGAGCAGACTTACTTGACTGCAACTGGAGCTCCCATAGAAATCAATGAAGAGAGCGCTGTTTCTGGTGGTCAGTGCAGATCAAAGGGCAAGGGGTAAGGTGACCCTGATTTTAGAGATATGTGCAGGTCCTTAAAGGGGTCGTCTCACTACAAGGATTGATTTTTATGTTAAAGATCTTGCTAAAACAAGTCACTTCCCAATATGTGTCGATTAACAGTGTCCTACCTATTCCTAGATATCCCCTCTTGTATGGGCTGCATCAACTCCTCAGGTCGCTATAGCTACAGACCTGTTCGATCTCTCCTGACAGGCTGCCAGCATGGTTTGCTATAGCTACAGACCTGGCTTCTACTGCAGCCTAGTAGAAGCCAGTAAACATGCCCTGAATTCAAAATGAAACCAAGAAAACAGGACTGAGGTGAGATGAATCAATGTAGTGAGATAACCCCTTTAAGGTAGGACCCCTATCTTTTAGATGTCTATTATATGACATTAATGTTTTAGTAAGGGACAGACATTGAGTCCTAGAACGAGGCCCTGCAAAACGGACCCTGCCCACTCGCCAACCCAGCCCCTGGTCATTGGCGACAACTGTGGGACATTCCCTCCAGTAGGCAAATGAAACTCAGAACAATAGAAGACAAACAAACACAAAGGAAAAGTCAACAAGATACAGGTCACACCAGAGATAGCACAACAATACAAACATGACAGGCAAGAACGGAGGTCAAGACGACATGATCAGTAATCCAAGCAATATAATCCAATATGGAACACCAGCTCAAGCTACAAGAGACTATCAAAAGCAATGTCCAAGAGCACAAGTGGACTTGTCTCAGATGTCAGAGTCCCGGTTTAGGGGGCGTGATTGGACTGGCCCTCCTACATCCAGACCACCAAGAACAAAGACTGGCAGGGAAGGGAGAAGAATGGCAAAGGCAACTGTCTATCACCACTCAGCCTAAGCTATCTGCAGCCCAGCAGTAGGGCTAGCAGAAGTAACCAGACGGGTGTGGTGGAGAACCTGTCAATCACCACTCAGCAGGTACTGGTATCCGACTAGTGCAAAGGAAACATACAGTTCAGGCACAGAATCATGACCAAAAGTGCAGTCTCTGTCATACTTTATGGGCAGAGGACTGCACTGAGGCCTGAATAGACACGGTCATTACAGTTGTGCACTAGATTTTGGTCAATGTCAAATTCAACTTGATATCCAATCCTAGGTTTAGGATTAGGGTTTTTTTTTACTAGCTAATGCACATGAAAGAAAAATGGATAAGGTGACCCTTGTTCTCAAGTTAGAGTAGAGCAGGTCCTTAAGGTGGGACCTCCACATCAGACATGTTTTTTATGCTATTAATGTTGCACTTCAGATTAAGGTCAATGTCAAATTTGACCCAGATCCAAGTGATCTGATTTGGGTCAATTTATATTAAATTTTAGCAAAAAATGGCATAAAAAAATCAATCCTAACCCCCTACTCAAACACTAAACTCAGTGACGGAATAGGGTTCGGGTTTAATGAATATAAAAGAAAAATGGGTAAAGTGACCTTTGTTCTTGAGATACAGATTTAGTAAAGCTAAACTTGAGAGATGAAACATCACGGTAGAGAATGTTATTTCAACTTTTTCGATGCTTTTCAACAAGTTTTGTTTTTAAATAAGAACAGGTTACACTAAGGCAGGGGTCCTCAAACTACGGCCCGCCGAGGATTTTTCTCCGGCCCGCCGCTGACACCTGCGGCACCAGCGGTGGCAGCGGCAGAAACCGCAATTCTCTGAGTTGCTGTTCGCTCTGGCCCCTGCTGTTTGCGCTGCCTCACATCATTGTCACCGCCCACAGCACATATGATGGGAGGTGCCGTGGGCGGTGACAGGTAATATAAAGCCATTGCGAGCCAGGACGACAGCAGGGCCAGCTTCGGGGGGGGGCGGACACTCCTGCAGCGCAAGGGAGGGCCTGAGGGCGGACACTAACAAAATATGGGAGGTGCCTGTGAGTGGCAGAGGGCAGACACTGTGCAATGTATACGAAATGTCCGCCCTCTGCCCCTCACAGACACCTCCCATATATTGTAAGTGTCCGCCCTCAGGCACCTCCCGTCCGCTGCAGAGTGTCCCCCACCCACAGTCTCCCCGGCGATGCCGCTAAACCCGCCGCCACCGATCTTTAGGGTCCTAAGTCGATACCGATCACTAAGGTACCGGCTTAGGACCTTAGGCGATCGGTGATAGCAGCGGCGCCCCGGGGCTAACTGTATGTGCATCCACCCGGATGCAGGGGCTCTCCGCTTCGGGGAGAGTTACTCTGGTGAGGTGCAGGAAGGAGGCGCCTCACCAGAGTCCACAAACGGGCGGCGTCAGCGTCATCACACTGCGGCGCGGCCTGGTGACGTCACGCCGCTTTGAAGAGAGAAGCCCGGGAGCAGCGGGGCAGGGGGCGGGGAGCCAGGTAAGCTGTGTGATGTCACTTTTTTTATTTTTTCATTAAACTCTACACCTGCTGGGGGCTAATTATACCCATGTCTGTGGGGGCCTAAATGTACCTATACCTGCTGGGGGCCTAATTTACCTATGTCTGCTGGGGTCCTAATTCTATCTACACCTGCTGGGGGCCTAATTCTACCTAACACCTCCTGGGGGCCTAATTCTACCTATGTCTCTGGGAGCCTAATTCTACCACACCCGCTGGGGGCCTAATTCACTACCTACACCTGCTGGGGGCCTAATTCTACCTACAGACCTGCTGGGGGCCTAATTCTACCTACAGACCTGCTGGGGGGCCCTAAATTTTACCTACAGTCCTGCTGGGGGCCCTAAATCTACATATAGACCTGCTGGGGGCCCTAAATCTACCTAAACACCTGCTGGGGGCCCTAATTTCACCTACAGACCTGATGGGGGACCTAAATTCACCTACGTCTGCTGGGGGACCTAAATTCAATAATAAATTGGGTGTCACTGTAATTGTATCGACCCACAAAGTAAAACTTTTTTTTAAAACTATATGCCGGCCCTCCGATGGTCTGAGGGACCGTGAACTGGCCCCCGTTCTAAAAAGTTTGAGGACCCCTGCACTAAGGCCTTATTCACACGGCTTATTCTGGGACTATTTCGCCGTACTGGCCGGGGGAAAAACAGTCCCAGGCATTTCGTAACCACTACGTCTCTTCTCCCCGCTCGGGGAATCCGCCTCCACCCCTTTCACATTGAAACCCCCCACCCCCTTTACATTGCACCCGCCACCATCACATTGCCCTGTCTCCACTCCCCAGTCACGTTTCACCCTTCCTCCCCTCCCCACACATTTACCTGCCACCAGCACATTGGGGGCCTGCCCCCCCACTCCCCCGGCCACAATTTCATCCTCCCACTCCCCCCGCACATTCCCCGCCTCCCCTCCCCCGTTTACGTTGCATCTGCCTCCACTCCCCAGTCACATTGCAAACCTTCCCCCATCACATTGCACCTGCCCCCCGTCACATTGCACCTTTCCTCCAGCCCCCCCCCGTCCCCATAGCACCCCGCCCCCACACCCCATTGCCCCCTGCCCCCACCACAAATTTCACCTGCCTCCACCCCCCCAGTCAACATTGCAACCCGGGTTCCACCAGTCCCCAGTCCCCGGGTTTCCCTCTGCCTTTCCCCTCCCCACTCACTTTTCACCTCCTCCACTCCCCCATCCCCCATTGGGACCCCCCCCAGTCCATTGCACCTGCCTCCCCAGCCCCCCCCGTCACAACAAGCCCCCTGCCCCCCCATCCACATTGCCAAACCCGCCCCCCAGCCCCATTGCACCTGCCCCACACATTGCTCTGCCTCCAGCCCCCCCAGCACATTTCCCCCCAGTCACATTGCCCTTTCCCCAGGGACATTGCCAAACCCGCCCCCAAACCACAAAAGCACCCTGCCCCCGTCACATTGCACCTGCCCCCAGGCCCCATTTAAATGCCCCCATCACATTTTCACCCGCCCCCACTCACATTTCGCCTGCCTCCAGGGCCCCCCCAGGGCACATTCACCGCCCCCAAACCACATTTCACCTGCCCCCCCGCCCCCATTTGGGAAACCCCGCCCCCATTTCCCCATTCCACCTGCCCCCATCCCCATTGCCCCTGGCCCCCCCCACAATTGGGACCCGCCTTTCCCGCCCCATTTGCAAACCCGCCCCCAGTTTTACATTGGGACACCCGCCCCCATCCCCATTGCACCTGCCCCAAGTCACATTTCACCTGCCCCCACCCCCCCATCCTTTCACCTTTCCCCCCCCCCAATTTGGGACCTCCCCCAATTTTACATTTCCACCCCGCCCCCAGTCACATTGCACCCCGCCCCCTTTACATTTCAAACCCCCTCCAGCCACATTTTCACCTTTCCCCCCAGTCACAAATTTCAAACCCGTCCCCAAAACCCCCATTGCAAACTGCCCTCACCCCCAAATTTCACCTGCCCCCAGTACAATTTCACCGCCCCCAGTCACATTGCACCCGCCCCAGGCCCCCGCACCATTTTCACCCGCCCCCCCCCACATTGCACCTGCCCCCCCCACAATTTCCCCTGCCCCAGCCCCAATTTCAAACCCGTCCCCCAGACAAATTTCACCTGCCCCAGCCACATTGGGACCTGCCCCCCAGCCACAATTTCACCTGCCCCCAGTCCCCCATTGCACCGCCCCCATTTACATTGTACCTGCCCCCAAAACACATTGGGACCCCCCCGCCCCAGCCCCTGCAAAAACCGGGCCCCCGGGCCCCGGGACCTGCCCCCAATCACATTACAAAAACCCGCCTCCCGTCACATTAAAACCTGCCCCCATCCCCAAATTTCAAACCGGGCCCCCAGCCCCCTCCCCCCAAAACCCCCCGATTCCCCTTTCCTGGTTTCCTGAAGAAACGGGAGGCCTCGTCCCCTTTGGGGGCCGCCGTGCGCGCTTAGGAGTGGGGGTTGGGGGCGTTGTCTCCTTTTCCTTTTCCCCCTCCTGGCCGGTCCCCCCCGCTTCCGCCTTCAGTGGCAGGCGCCGCTGTTTTGGGAGAGGAGGGGGGGCAAACGCAGCCCGATCCTTCGCAGCAGCGCAAACCCGCCCACTGAGAGGCAGGCACAATCCGCAAAAATTGGGGATGCTGCCCGTCTGGCATAACAACGGAGCGCCGGAAGGGAGAAGCAGTATTTCCCCCACCGGGGCCCCTTTTTCCCCCCTGCCCGGGCCCGCTAAAAACCAAAAAAAAAAAAAAAATCCGCGGGTGGGCCCCCAATGAAAAAGTCACACGGCAGCAACCTTTGACGCCCCCCGGGGGGGTGCCCAAGGGAAAAAAAAAAAAGTTAAAAAAAAAAAAAAAAAAAAATCCTGCTGGGAGTGCTGGCCCCCCCGGCCCCGCCGGCCCGGGGGGGGCCCCCCCTTTGCCCCCCCCCCCCGGCCCCGGCCCCAAGCCCTTCCCCCCCCCCCCCTTTGGGAAAGGGGAAGGGCCCCGGCCCCTTCCCTCCCCCCCCCCCCCGGGGGGCCCCCCCCCCCTTTCCGGGGCCCCCCCCCCCCCCCGGCCCCCCCGGGGGGAAAAAGGCCCCCCCCCCAAATTCCCCCCCGGGGAAAAAATTTTTTAAAAACCCCCCCCCCCCCCAAAAAAAAAGGCAAAAAATTTCCCCCCACCCCCCCCCCCCCCTTGGGGGGTTTGGGGGGGCCCTCCCCCCCCCCCCCCGGCCCCCCCCCCCCGGGGGGGGGCGTTTTGGGGGGGGGGGGGGGGGGGGGCCCAAAAAAAAAAAAAAAACCCCCCAAAGGGGGCCCCCCCTTCCCCCCGGGGCCCGGGGGGGCCCCCCCCAAGTGGGAAAATTTGGCCCCCCCCTTTTCCCCCCCAAAATTTTCCAAAAAAAAAAACCCCCTTTTTTTGGGGGGTTTTTTTTTTTTTCCCCCCCCCCGGGGGGTCCCAAAAAAAAAAATTTTTTTAAAAAAAAAAAAATTTTTAAAAAACCCCCCCCCCCACCCCCCCCCCCAAAACCGGGGGATTTTTAAAGGGGGGGAAAATTTTTTTTCCCCCCCAAAAAAAAACCTTCCAAAAAAATTTTTTTTTAATTTTTTTTAAAAAAATTTCAAAAAAAAAAAAAAAAAATTTTTTTAAAAAAATTTAAAAAAATTTTTAAAAAAAATTTTTTTAAAATTTTTTAAATTTTTTTGGGGGGGTTTTTAAAAAATTTTTTTTTGGGGAAAAAAAATTTTTTTGGTTTTTTTTTAAAAAAAATTTTTTTTTTTTAAAAAATTTACCCCCTTTTTAAAATTTTTTTTTTTTTAAAAAATTTTTTTTTAAATTTTTAAAAAGGGGGGAAAAAAAGGGGTTTTTCCCCCCCCTTTTTTTTTGGCCCCTTTCCTTTTTGTTTTTTTTAATTTTTGGGGGGAAAAAAAACCCCCCCCCCCCGGGGCCCCTTTTCCCTTTTGGGGTTTTTTTTTGGGGGCCCCAAACCAGGGGGGAAAAAACCCCCCTTTTAATTTTTTTTTTTTTTTCCCCTTTTGGGGGTTTTTCCTAAACCGGGGAAACTCCCCCCCGGTTGGGGCCCCCTCCCTTTTTTTTTTTAAAAAAGGGGGTTTTACCCCCCCCAAAAAATTTCCCCCCTTTTTTAAAAAAAAGGGGGGTTTTTTTCCCAAAAAATTTTTAAACCCCCCCTTTTTAAAAAAATTTTTTAAAAAAAATTTTCCCCAGGGGGGTTTTTTTTTAATTTTAAAGGAAAGGGTTTTTGGGAAAAAGGGGGGGAAGGGGGGGTTTTTTTTTTTTTTTTTTTTAAAAAAAAAAAAAAACATTTCTTTTTTTTTTTTTTTTTCCCCCACCCCCACACAAAAAACAAAAAAAAGGGGGCCCCAAAAGGGCCCCCCGGGGGGAAAAAAGGGGGGGAAAAAAACCCCCAAAAAAACCCCCCCAAATTTTCCCACCCCAAAAAAAAAAAAACCCCCCCCGGGGCCCCCTTTTTTTGGGTTAAGGGGGGGAAAAAAAAAAAAAGGGGGGGGCCCCCCCCCAAAAAAAAAAACCCCAAAAAAAAAAAATTTTTTTAACCAAAAAACAAAAAAAAAAAAAAGGGTTCCCATTTTGGGGGCCCCCCTTTTTTAAAATTTTGGGGGGAAAAAAACCCCGGGGAAAAAAAAAAAAAAAACCCCCCCCCAAAAAAACCCCCCCCCCCAAAAAATTTTTTTGGGGGGCCCCCCCCCCCAAAAAAAAAACCCCCCAAAATTTTAAAAACCCCCCAAAAAACCCCGGAAAAATTCCCCCAAAAAAAAAAAAAATTTTTGGGGGGTTTTAAATTTTTTGGGGGGGGGGGGGGGGGGTTTTTTTAATTTTTAAAAAAAAAAATTTTTTTTTTTTAAAACCCTTTAAAGGGGAATTTAAAAATTTTAAAAAAAAAATTTGAAAACCTTTAAAAAAAAGGGGGGAAAAAAAAATTTGTTTTTGGGGGTTTTTTGGGGGAAAATGGGGGGGAAAAAAGGGGTTTTAATTTTTTAAAAAAAAAAATTTTTTTTTAAAAATTTTTTTAAAAAAGGGGGGGGGGGGAAAAAATTTGGGGGAAAAAAAAACCCCCCCGGGAAAAACCCAAATTTTTTAAAAAAAACCCCAAAACCCCCTTAAAAACCCCCTTTTTCCTTTTTAAAGGGGTTTTTAAAAAAACAAAAAAAAACCCCAAAAGGGGGTTTTTTTTATTAAGGTTTTTTTTTTTTTAAAAAAAAATTTTTTTTTTTTAAAAAAAAGGGGGTTTTTAAAAGCCCCTTTTTTTTTTTTTTTTGGGGAAAAAAAAAAAAATTTTTTTTTCCTGGCGTTTTTCCCCCTTTTTCCCCGGTTCGGGGGGGTTTTTCCCCAAAACCCCTAAAAAAAAAAATTTTCCACTTTTTAAAAAAAAAAAAATTGGGGGGGGCCCCCTCGAAAAAAATTTTTTTTTTTCCCCCCCGGAAAAAAAAAAAAATTTTTTAAAAAAAAAAAAATTTTAATTTTTAAATTAAAAACCCAAAAAAAAAAAAAAAAAATTTAAAAAAATTTAAAAAAATTTTTTTGGGGGGGAAATGGGGGTTTTTTTTTTAAAATAAAGGGGGTTTAACCCCCGGGGGGGGTTTTTTTTTTTTTTTGGGGGTAAGGGGGTTTTAAAACCAAAAAAAAACCCCCCTTTTTTAATTTAAAAAAAAAAATTTTTTTTTTTTGGGGGTTTTTTACTGAATTTTAGCTTAATTTACCATTCCCTGACAGCTATTTCCCTTTCCTTTTTTCTTAGTATGGGGCCAAAATTTTCCCCCCAGGTTTATCTTCTGCCTCCGGGGGGCAACAATATTTACAAAAGATGACCCGAATTTGGGGCAAACATGTGGAGGGGCAAAGAAAAATTGGAGGGAAGGGGGGCAAATTAACCCATAAAAGCCAGGAAAAATAAACATTAAAATAAAAACCCTAAACATAAAACCCAAACTTAGAGTTGTGGGGTTAGGATTAGATATAGTATTAAGATTAATGCTAGAAAAAATTCAGGTTTGGGACTTCCTGAAACCAATTTTTTTTTCCAAAGTTCGGTTTATCTAGTTGAGAAGTAAACAAGACCCTATTTCAGCAAATTTTTAGCCATAAATCTTGGGGATGGCAGTACCAAATTAGAGAACACGTGGCCCCTAGCAGGCCCCCTGGGAGACACAAACAGCTAATCCCTGACCCCACAGGTGACATCTTCTCGGGTGAAAATTTTTTTCTTTTTTTAAATTTTTTTTTTTCCCCCGGGCAAAACCAACCCTGACCACCCTTTTTTCTTGGCCATGGAAAAGGCCCCCGCATGTATGCCAAAAAAAAAACAAATTTTCCATACTTTTTTTCCCTACCAATTCCCCCTTTTCCCGTACAAACTCCCCATTGGATGATAGGGAGTTGGGAGTTTAAATTTTTTTTTTTTAAAAAAAAAAAAAATTTTTTGGGGTTTAAAAAAGGGGGTAAAAAGTTTTTTGTGGGTTTGGGATAAGCCGGGGGATAACAACAAATTTGGAAAAGGAAGGGAGGTTTTTTTCCCGTTTAAAAATGGGGGACGAAAAGGGGAAGCCCCGAAGAAACAATCTTTTCCTTAATGGGATGAGTTGGGGGAACAAGGGAAAGGGGATAAAAACCTGGCCCAAAAGGGGGTTGTTGCTTACCCCCAATATTAAGGCCTTACAAAATTTCCCTGGGGGGGAAATTTAAGGTTGCCCGGGGAACACAAAACAAAAAAACCACTTGGGGGCTTTTTTTTTGTTTTTCCTTGGGGGCCTGAAAAGGAAAAACACCAAAGGGGGGGAAAAACAAGGGGGAAAAACTTGGGGGGGGGGAGACCCCAAATGGCTTGGAAGGGGAAAAAAAGGGTGAGAAATAGGTTTTAATTTTTTTTCCCAAAAGGTTTAAGGGGGAAACCAATTGAACTTTTCCCCGAATTTCCGGGGAGGGGGCCCCACAGCCTGGCAAGGGGGGGGGCTTCCGTCCCAAGGGGGGATCTGGGGGTCCCCAAACCCTTGGGTGGGGGAAAAAGGGCCCCGCTTTTCTGCATTTTCCGGGTGGCCCCCCACCCGGCCCCTCGGTTCCCGGCAATCAAAGACTTTTAACCCTGCTGGGGGGGGGTTTTTTTTTTCCCCTGCTTTTCTTCGGAGCCCCGAACCCGGGGCATCCCTTTCCCTTAGGGGGTGGGGTTTCCGTTTGGGGGTTCCCCCTTCCCCCAAAATTTTAAAGGGCCCACCCCCCCCGCCCCCCCTTTTCCCTTGGGGGTTTAATTTCCAGGTCCAGATTTCCTAAATTTTTTTATCTTAAAGGACACTCCCCCTAATTTCCCCCACGGAAACCAATTGCCCCTTGTACCTTAGAGAAGCGTTCCAAGTGGGGTTTTTTGTCTTGCCATTTTCCGGCCCCGGTTTTCTACGTTTTTGACACGAAACTTTTTCCCTTTTTACCTTCCTGCCCGTTTCCCCAAATATTAGTTTTTTTTTCACGATTTGGACCCCCCCCACGCAACCCGGGTGCCCTTGCCCAAACAAATCACTCAAGGGTAGCGACCCGGTATGGGCTTTCCCCAAGCAGCAAACCCAACCTCCTTTCATTTTGAAAACGGACCTACTTTTAAAAATTTCCCCTCCCTTTATATTTGGGTTCTAAACCCCCATTGCGGGGGTCCCCCGGAAACCACTTCTCCTTCCGGTTTAAAACTTTCCCCCTTTAACTTTTGCCATGATCTGGCCAACCCCTTCAATATATACATTATCTTATTATCCCTATTAGAAGATGAATGACATGAAGTCATCTCCCAGTCATTTTTATGACGATTACAAGAAAACTAACTGGCTATAAATTCAGACTGACTCACTTTTTGTTGTTTTTCTAAAGCGTACTTTATCTACCGAGCATCAGCATGAACGCCTAGGGACATAGTTTCAAATGCTGCAAAATCTATCAGGCAGCATTATTCCTGGGAAACGTTCCTCTAAGTCAATCAACTGGGATATTACTACATTTCTATATGTCCACAATGTGTTCAACACATCAAACCATAAATTTATTTCTAGTCTTCCACAAGGCAATTACCTTTGTGACAGCATTCCCTTATCACTAACTACAATGATACATGAGTCTGCCTCTTGATACATTGGTTTATCACAGACTGAATTAAAATATTACAGTTTACAAGTTCTCATGACTGATCCTCTTCTCTTAGGCTCTGAATACATCTATGTTTGTAGCCTCCACTGTAGGCTCATATTTGATTAGAAGGATAGCACAGCTTGCATTGCTCTTCTTGCTGTCAAAAAGACGAAGATGTTGAAAGGGCCCATCGCAAGCCATTGATGTCCATTGTGTGAAGGGTTTATTGCTACTATAAGCAGTTGCCGTTCTGGGATCGCAGTAAAGTCCAATGTAGACAGAGACTCAGACAAGTTCTCTGGGATCAAACACGGGTCCTTCCTTACAACAGGAATCACAGCATACAACGTGTGCCAAGCATAAACGGAAATAGTGCACAAATAAACTCCTGCTCGTCTTACCAATGTCGTTTCCCTCACTACTGTACACCTTGTAGTCATCAACTGGTTGTATGAGAGGTCATGCATATTTCCAGTATGTTCCTTACCAGGCCAAACTCCTTAACCTGTCTAGCAGAACCCCTGGTCAGCTGACTAGCCGACTTATAAAGGTCAGCTCAACCCTGGCCTGGAACACGTGGAGTAAGCACCCACCCAACATTTTGCTTACTCCCAATAAGAGCTGTCCCAAGTTTTGGCTGTAGCCAACCATACTAACGGTAAACAGGTGCCAACCACTTACTATGGTTGACACAACATAAATGAACGGCTCCTATCTCGCCAAGGCCAGGTAACCTTGGTGACATGTCTCTTATTACCTTTTCGCCATGTGTATGCAAGAAACCTAGTTGGAATATACCATTATGGATCTTCCCAGCTGCCACCTTACACTACTTACAACTAATTAAAACTAATATTTTGTACCTGTATAAAACCTCTAAATCTAGTTTGATGGCGACTTTGGGATCAGAAATGAAACATTCTGTTAGTTCAGATTGGTTCTTGCCTTAATGGGATGCAAGTCTTCATCAATAGGGGAAACAAAGCTTAAAAATTTCCAATACTCCTCTCTTCATCCACCCTTGGTTGAACTTGACGGAAATTTATTTTATTTTCACCGTACTAACGATGTGAATATTTTTGTTTCTCTCTTCTTATAATGGGAACGAGAAATGGGATTGTCGAAGCAAAAGTCAACTGTATTTTGCACTGGGTTTTGGACGTAGGACCAGCAGCTTCTACATCAAAGCTATGTTTTCTACCAGGGCTGGGACGACAGATAGGTGAAGGTAGGCGACCACCTAGGGCTCCACTTCATCCCAGGCAGGAAGGTGGCGCAAATAGGTATAAGTGGGCTGAATGTTACGTGGGGAGGGGAGGGGGGGGGCGCTACAGGCCTTCTTTACCTAGGGCCCCAGACTGCATTATCCCAGCCCTGTTTTCTACTGTGATTGAAGAAAAGAAGTTAGTCATGTGTAAAAGAGAGTCCACCCTCGTTAAAGGATTATTAATATTGTTTATTTTAAAGTGCCATTGATCGCAGGGCGCTGTACATTAGAGGCAGGTTATATACACAGCATAAGTCAAGCAAAGTACAATGATGACGATAAATGACTAAAAACTGGTACAGAAGAAGAGAGAAGCCTGTCCGCGAAGGCTTACAGTCAACAAGGAAGGTGGTAAGAGACAGAAGGTGGGGGTGGACATGTTTGTGGGGGGTGTGGTGGCAGCAGGGTTATTTTAAGTTATAGGCTCCTGAAGATATGGGTTTTCATGTTGCTTTTGAAGCTGGAGAAAGTGGGGGAGAGTCTTATGTGTTGGGGCAGTGAGTTCTAGAGTGTGGGGGAAGCACGGGAGAAGTCTTACAGATGGCTAGTGGAACTAACGGAGGAAAGAGAAAAGGGA
>JAODAL010028628.1:0-52998 GCA_025379985.1 Phyllomedusa bahiana
ACTGATACCTGAGTTACTCCTGTTTTTCCCTCCAGAGCTGCGCTCACATTTGCGGGTGCAGTACTGTAACTACTTTTACTTATCCTGTATGTCCTGATTACACCCGTATTATCCTCCAGAGTGCCCAATATTCTGCGGGGCAGTCATTGTAATAATTACTTACCCGTACTGATCCTAGTTAAACCCTTTTTAAACTCCAGAGCTGCATCACTTTCGCTGGTGCAGCACTTTAAAACATTATTACCCTGAATCCGGTTTCATCCTGTATTACCCCCAGAGCTGCCTACTTTGCTGGTGCGGGCCTGTACTTACATTCTTATCTGTATGATCCGAGTTACATCGTATTATCCCCAAAAGGGCTCCCCTCACTATTCTCTGGTGCAGTCACTGTCATCTTTACTTACCTTTAAATGACCCTGAGTTACATCCTGTATTATCCCCCAGAGCTGCCTCATATTCTGCGGTGCAGCCCGGGTACATACATTATTTTATCCTTACTGACCTGAGTTACTCCTTTTTATACTCCGAGCTGCCTCAATTTTCTGGCCCCTTTCTGAATGTTTTACCGGCTCTCATTAATGTGAGGTACGTTGACTCTTTCATCAGGTGACTATTCACAGCTTGGTGTAAACACGACGCTTCCCAGCATGCAGTTCATCAGAGCCAGCAGGGAATGCGGGGAGATTTTCTGTCCTGATTACGTGTGTATCTGTGTAGACCCTTTAGCTCACACAGGATTGTTTAGACCTGATAGAACGACAAACCCTCACGTGTGATATACTTGTTGATTTTCCCCTATAAGAATGCTTTTTTTTTCACGACAGCAAGCAGGAATCTTACAAATAGTGAAGAATTAAGACATAGAATCCGTTTTAAAGCTGTGGAGCCGTTCATTGCGCAGTGATTGCAGTCTATTTTCTGAGGGCCCCGGGGCGCCCCTTAAAAACCCTCGGTCTGGGCCCCCTGCTGCGGCGGCCCCCGTCCCCGCCCCCTCGCGGCGCGCCCCCTCGTCCTCGCCCCCGTGCCGCGGCGCGCCCCCTCGTCCTCGCCCCCGTGCCGCGGGGCCCCCCCCCCCCCCCCCGGCCGCGGCGCGCGCCCCCCTCCTCGCCCCCGTGCCCCGGCGCGCCCCCTCGTCCTCGACCCCGTGCCCCGGCGCGCCCCCTCGTCCTCGACCCCGTGCCCGGCGCGCCCCCTCGTCCTCGCCCCCCTGCCCGGGGCCCCCCTCGTCCTGCCCCCCTGCCGGCGCCCCCTCGTCCTCGACCCCGTGCCCCGGCGCGCCCCCTGTCCTCTGCGGCTTCGCTGTTCTGTCATTTTTTTTTCCTTTTAATCCTTTCTATTCTAATTAGCAGTTTGGGAAATTCCTTTCCCGTGGGAGAAGTTGAGGCGATGACGTCGTGTAGCCGCGCAGCCTCCCTCCGCCGCTGGTCCATCGGGAGATGTCCGACTCCGACTTTGCTTGCCGGCTCCCGGTAGTTGCTAATCTTCTATCTCTGTCACGTATGGTCCTCCTGCTGGGATTGTACTTGATCTGAGCAGTCAGTGCTGCAGTGTAAAGTATGGTGGACGGAACAGAGGCCTGAGACCGGTCAGACAGGGGGTGGGTTTCGGACGACCTCGGACTCCAATGCACCAGGCAGCCGAGCTGGAGTCACTGCTTATAGCCAGGTCTCTGTTTGGGAGGGCTGTAGTGTAAAGTATGGAGGACAGAGCAGCCCGAGTCTGTTGTGCATTTCAGGCCTCAGACTAATGCACCGTGCAGCTAAGCTGGAGTCAATGCTTATAGATAGGTCTCGGTTTGGAAGGGCTGCAGTTTAAAGCGTGGAGGACAGAGCAGCAGCGGATTTCAGACCTCAGACTCTAATGCACCATGCTGCTAAACTGGATTAACTAGAGTCTGAGGACTGAAGTCCACCTTGTGTCTTTAGACTTGAAGCGTGCTTGTCCAGCTTTATACTGCACCTCCAAACAGACCTCGCTCTCACCGCTGCTGTCCAGACCAGCGTCTGATCCCCCAGTACAGAGGTGCTGCTCTGTCTCCATGCTTTACACTGCAGCTCTTCCAAACAGAGATGAGCAGTGACTCCAGCATAGGTGCATTAGAATCTGAGGTCATCTGAAATCCATCTCCTGTCTCATCAGACACTTGAGCTGCTGCTCTGTCCTCCATGCTTTACACTGCAGCCTGTGTATACGAAGACTTGAAAAACGTGACAACTTTTTTGGGCCATAGTCCCAGCTCAGTGGCTGGACTAGACTGAACCCAGTAGCTGACATCTCTGGCCTATATGCTACCTGGAAAAAATTAACAGGTGCAGCTAATTGCTGAGCAGCAACCACCCCCCCCCCCCCCCCCCCCACACACACACACTGCTAGGGGAACAATTAGATGATAAAAAACTGCACATTGACTTGATAGCTGTTCACACCAGCATGCAGAAAAGCCACAGTATATGATGCATGGAGAGATTGCACAAATGCAAAAATACCAATTAAACAACCACTCGCTTACCCTCCATGCATGAGGGGGGTGGTTGCTGGTGCTACAATTGCTCCCCAGAACTCTTGGGCAGATAAAAGATATGACATACTGGAAAAATGTTAAATATGAGGTATTAGTTGGTACAGGGGCCCCGGTATGCAAGCTTGCAACAGACAGCAAGGGTGCTCATGTCTTGCGAGTCCCTAATCTAAGACTTGGCTATAATCAGCGATTCCAGCTCGGCTGCATAGTCCATTCATCACAGCTATGTTTCCAATTGGAAGGGCTGCAGTGTGAAGTATGGAGGACAGCGCCCCCTCATGAGACAGGTGGATTTCAGACTAATGGACTATGCAGGATTTGAGAGGATCAGCCTGCAGCTCTGTCCTCCATGCTTTACACTGCAGCTCTCATTCACAGACATAGCTATGACGAGGGACTCCGGCTTAGCAGCATCGTCCATTAGTCTGAGGTCTGAAATCCACCTCTTATCTGACTACAGACTCGAGCTGCTTCTCTGTCCTCCAAACTGAGAGCTGGGACCAGTGACTGCAAGCTCGCTGCACGGTCCATTACTCTGAGGTGGTCTGAAATCCTCATCAGACACTCGGGCTGCCCTGTCCTCCATGCTTTACACTGCTGCCCTTATTAACAGAGACCTGGCTATAAGCAGTGACTCCAGCTTAGCTGGATTGGAGTCGGAGGTCATCTGAAATTCACCTCCTGTCTCCTCAGACACTCGGGCTGCAGCTCTGTCCTCCATACTTTACACTGCTGCCCTTATTAACTGAGACCTGGCTATGATGAGGGACTCCAGCTTAGCAGCATGGTCTTAGTCTGAGGTCTGAAATCCGCCTCCTGTCTGACCACAGACTCGAGCTGCTTCTCTGTCCCCCATACTTTACACTGCAGCCCTCCCAAACTGAGAGCTCCCACACTGAGAGCTGTGATCACTGACTTGCAAGCTCAGCTGCACAGTCCATTACTATGAGGAGGTCTGAAAGCCTCATCCTGTCTCATCAGACACTGCTGTGTCCTCCATGCTTTACACTGCAGCCCTTATTAATGGAGATGGAGCTATGAGCAGTGACTCCAGCTTAGGTGCATTGGAGTCTGAGGTCATCTGAAATCCACCTTGCGTCTAATCAGACACTCGGGGCGGCTGCTATGTCCTCCATACTTTACACACAGCTGTGATTAATGGAGCATGCAGCTTAGCTGGAGTCACTCGTCATAGCGATGTGTCGGCCTGCAGTGTACAGCATGGCGGACAGAAGAGCAGCCTAATTTTGCGATCAGACAGGAGGCTGATTTACCTCAGACTCCTCAGGACTGTGCCGCTTAGCTGGATTTACTACACACGTAGCTGTGTGTCGGTTTGGAAGTGCTGCAGTATAAAGTACGGAGGACGGAGCAGCCCGAGTGTCTGAGACAGGAGGTGTATTTTGGACTACCTCCGACTGTAATGCACTGGGATATGAAGCTGGATTTTCTGGAGATAGAGACCTTAAATCCGCCTCCTGAGTCATCAGACACTCAGGCTGCTGTGTCCTCCATGTTTTACACTGCAGCCCTTCCAAACAGACCTAGCTATGAGCAGTGACTCCAGCTCAGCTGCATGGTCCAATGGAGTCCGAGGTCGTCTGAAACACGCACCTCTGATCATCAGACATCAGGCGCTGTGTCCTCACATGTTTTTGCAGCCCTTCCAAAACAGACTAGCTATGAGCAGCGGACTCCACTCACTGCATGGTCCAAGGAGTCAGTCGTATGAAATGCCCCTGATCATCGGACGCACGGGCACGCTGGTTATGTCCCCCTTTATCTCACATGAGCCCGTGTACATGATGCTAGCTAATATCCGGACCTCCAGCTGCTGCATAGCCCAAGTCCTCTGAAGGTCTGAACACCTGCTGTCTGCGGTGTCCTCCATGCTTTACACTGCAGCCCTTCCAAACTGAGCTATGATTAGTAAATCTAGTTCACCTCCGTGGTCCGATGGAGTCTGAGGTCGTCTAAGCTCCACCTCCTTTCTGATTCGGGCTGCTCTCGTGTCCATCATACTTTACACTGCAGCCCTGAGAGGTCCCTCAGCTCAGTTGCAGAGTGCATTAATCCTATTGGTTTCGGCTTGGAAGAGCTGCAGTGTAAAGTATGGAGAGCAGCAGCCTGGGCCTGTGGTCAGACAGGAGGAGGATTTCAGACTACTACAAACACCAATGCTCATAGCCAGGTCTCTGTTTGAACTTGTCCTCCAGACTTTACACTGTAACCCTTCCAGACTCCTAATTGACTGAGGTCTCAATTTGGAAGGGTTGCAGTGTAAAGTATGGAGGACGGTTTCACACTCCTAATTTACAATGCAGCACTATACAGCAGCCACACGTATGCACAATACATTGTACCACACCCTCAGCTTTGTGACTAGGTCATGACTGACACTTACTGATTGTCCACATTCACTGACAGCAAGCAGCGCTGTTGTAAAAGATGAGAATTTTCCGCTCTCTCTAACTCTCAGTTCACGGTTTCCATTATACGCCGATGCCGCCCGAGCTCTGTGTGACGCTGACAGACCCCCGGTGACTGTTCCCTGCAGAGCGCCCCCTGTTGGTCGGAAACGGCACGGCCTCTTGTTTTGGAGCAGAGCTTCTTCGCTGTCTGAGGTTTTACGAGTTCAGAACAATGTAAGATTTTCTTGCGTCAGTAAATTAAGATCAGAAAGCATCACCACCTCCTGACACTGATTTACTGCGGCCGCTACTGTTTGGCCCTTTACTTTTTAACCCTTGGTTTCGGGCCCCGTATCGTGGTGGTTTTGCGCCATTCAGGACTTTTTGGGGCCCCATTTCTTGGTTCTTTCCTTTTGCCTCATAGACTCTTAATGGAGCTGTCCCAATGCTCAGCCGCAGGGAGTGTGGGAATGGTGACCCCCTATTTTTGGGGGGGCAGTCAGTGGTCTTTCCCATACGCCTTCATTGCTCTTACCTTGCACGTTGTCATGTTCTCGCCAATCAGGTAATGGTGAACACGCAAGAGTGCTTGTCTGGCCCTGGGAAAGCTGGGTAATAACCAGTATGACACTACTGAAGGCCAACTTTTCCCAGTCCACTCCACCAAGCAGCGCTCCTTCAAAATTAAGCAGTTTTGTAAATTTGGGAAAGCTGGGTGGCTGCTCCTAGAATGAGGCCCATGTGAGCAGCCACCCAGCTTTCCCGGAATTGGCTCCTGAACAGTAAAGGTTCGAGCCTTTGATTTTTTTTTTTTTTTTGGGGGGGATTGTGGAGGAGTTAATCCCATCCCGGCGCTCGGTCAGATCCTTGGAAACAAACTTGTTTTGGAGCAGCCGGGAACCTGTCCAGTCCGGTCAGGTAATATGGCTGATGATTCCAGCTCTGAGGTACATGGAGGGGAGGGCGGTTACTTATTAGGGGATAGGAATGCTACTGCTAATTATAACGCTGGTTATTACAGCTCCGGTCTCCAACAACAGGAGCGAAGGCGGAACCTTCAGGTTTTGCTTTGTGTGTTTTGGACATTTTTAGCTCGTTGTATTTTTTGCTACTTTTTTTCATATAAACCGTATGATTTTCCTTGTAATATTGGCGGCTTTGTACAGCACGGCGGCAGATTTTCGTTCCGTCTATGACATGAGATCTAGTCGTCGCCCGCAGTGCAGAGCGGAGATCACAGGGCGGGGACGGCGGCGGCCGGGTTGGGCTGCGTTGAGTGAAATATGGCTGCAATAAATTCCTGTTTATATGGAATTGTTGCATTTCTGACCTTGTTCGACTGTTACGTTGTGTAATTACAGGTTGTGCTTTGCGGTGGCGACCGGTGACATCTGACCGCGGCGCTGGTGGGTGGAGCTGGGTCAGGCCGCAAAATGTTTTTATTTGGCATGAGGTCATGGCTGTGCCCCACCGCCTGGCACAGGTTGTATTGGGGATGCCATGGCCTTGAGCGGTGCGGAGGGTTATTAACACGCGGTGAGAGATTCTCCGGCCCGGATACAGTGCCACAATGTATCACGACCCTGTATTGCGGACGACGGGCAGCCCTGATCCCTGGACACAATGGCGCCCCCTTGGGTTACATCACATCATCTGATGACGAAAGGGTCCTGTGACTGCCCTGGTGTCAGAGGGTTTAACATTGCGCCCAGTAATGTAGCTCACGACTGTATTACAACCTAAATACTCGAGTGTTGTAATAGCATCTGTCTGGGTTGTACACTTTTTGGGCTCGCTCGGCCGCCATTACTTTCCGGGGAGGGCTGGCTGGCTCGGCCGCTATTACTTTCCGGGGAGGGCTGGCTGGCTGGCTGGCTCGGCCGCCATTACTTTCCGGGGAGGGCTGGCTGGCTGGCTCGGCCGCCATTACTTTCCGGGGAGGGCTGGCTGGCTGGCTGGCTCGGCCGCCATTACTTTCCGGGGAGGGCTGGCTGGCTCGCTCGGCCGCCATGACTTTCCGGGGAGGGCTGGCTGGCTCGGCCGCCATTACTTTCCGGCGAGGGCTGGCTGGCTGGCTCGGCGCCATACTTTCCGCCGAGGCGCTGCTGCTCGGCCGCCATTACTTTCCGGCGAGGGCTGGCTGGCTGGCTCGGCCGCCATTACTTTCCGGCGAGGGCTGGCTGGCTGGCTGGCTCGCTCGGCCGCCATTACTTTCCGGGGAGGGCTGGCTCGCTCGGCCGCCAGTACTTACCGGGGAGGGCTGGCTGGCTCGGCCGCCCTTACTTTCCGGGGAGGGCTGGCTGGCTCGCTCGGCCGCCATTACTTTCCGGGGAGGGCTGGCTGGCTGGCTGGCTCGGCCGCCATTACTTTCCGGGGAGGGCTGGCTGGCTGGCTGGCTCGGCCGCCATTACTTTCCGGGGAGGGCTGGCTGGCTGGCTCGCTCGGCCGCCATTACTTTCCGGGGTGGGCTGGCTGGCTGGCTGGCTCGGCCGCCATTACTTTCCGGGGAGGGCTGGCTGGCTGGCTGGCTCGGCCGCCATTACTTTCCGGGGAGGGCTGGCTGGCTGGCTGGCTCGCTCGGCCGCCATTACTTTCCGGGGAGGGCTGGCTGGCTGGCTGCTCGGCCGCCATGACTTTCCGGGGAGGGCTGGCTGGCTCGCTCGGCCGCCATTACGTTCCGGGGAGGGACGGCTGGCTTGCTCGGCCGCCATTACTTTCCGGGGAGGGCTGTCTGGCTCGCTCGGCCGCCATTAGGTTCCGGGGAGGGAGGGCTGGCGGGCCGCCATTACTTTCCGGGGAGGGCTGGTTGGCTCGCTCGCTCGGCCGCCATTACTTTCCGGGGCGGGCGGGCTCGCTTTCATTTTTCCACAGCAGTGTAAGAAATGAAAGCTGAGCTCCGGTTGCCATGGGCAACACAGTCTGTTTTAGTGAGTGAGGCCCAGTATGTCCCAGGATTGGGGGTCGCTCTAGGGGGTTTATGAAGATGGAGGATTCATGGGCCCCCGGGCATACGTCTGTGTTGGCTCCTCTGAATTGGCGCCATCTGCCCCGACATTTGCTCCTCTTTACTATTCTTTACGTCCAGAATTTCTCCTCAGAGCGGAGCGGACGTTGCTCTGGGGTTTCCGGGGTCCGCACTGGGATTGAGCACAAAACTGCTTCACATAGATCATCCCAGGCATCGCGCTCCCCGGAGGCTCTACTTTTTGGTTTATAACTTTTAGACCTATTGGACTCCCATTGGAATCCTATCTGGATCATACAGGTCTTGTATTAAGAGTCATGGACTGAGCTTCTCAATACAGTGACGATACGTCAGACAAATGTATGGAAAAGAACCCTGGTGGCTTATGTCAGTGCTGGGGAAGCCGGGTCAATATGGCCGCCATCACGGCGCCCTCACACCACCAACCCACACTTCACACTGTAGTTATGGCAAAGTTGGTGGCGGCCATATTGCTTGTCACCCAGCTTTCCTGACCGCTCAGACTGTCTCTGCTTTCTATTTGTTGTTCTGATGCTGGGTAAGGTTGGAGGGCGCTGACGGTGGCCATATTGACTCGCCCATCTTTTCCAGACTGTATTAAGTTTTCTAGTTTTGGAGTACAGTTGTCGTGGCGGCCATGTTTTCTGACCTCCAGGATGGTGAATCTGCCCATATGCCCCCACCTTCTTGTATAACTGGCATCCTGGGGGGGTGTGATGGTGACATCGGTGTTGTCAGTCACCCAGCTTTCCTTAACTCCAGTTTTGCTGTTCTAAGCTAAATGAAGTTGGTGGAAGTAGATGGCGGCCATATTGATTCACCCAGCTTTCCTCAACCCAGACTGCAATAAGTTTTTAGATTTGCAGTTCTAAAGCTGAATGAAGTTGGCGGAAGCCATATTGACTCACCCAGCTTTCTTCAGCAAATCTAAACTTAAGGCAGTCTGGCGTTGTTCTAAAGTGGAGTCAAGTTGGCGGGAGATGATGGCGGCCATATTGTCGCCTAGCTTTCCTCACCTCCAGGCTGTAACTAGTTTCTATTTGTCTGGTAAGGTTGGTGGAAGTTTGTCATGGCGGCCATATTGACTCACCCAGCTTTCCTCAACTCCAGACTATAATTCGTTTAGATCTGCGTTTCTAAAGCAGAGTCTAATTGGTGGGATATGATGGCGTCCAACTCCAGACTGTAATAAGTTGAGATTTGCTATTCTGGAGCTGAGCAGAGTTGCGGCATGTTGTTGTGGCGGCCATATTTCTTTTTCCGGAGGTTATCTGTAGTGCTCTACCACTACAAGGGTGACGGGTGTGTGTTTACTGCCCTGTTAGGGTCCTGTTGCCCCCGCTGTGGAAGGGTTAAGCTGTGTACTCTGGGGCGTGGTGTATACACTGTTGTATCCTTGTGTTATTGTCAGGGAGGATGTGACCGCCGTCCTCCAAAGTGCAGCTCATCCCCATCCGGGTGGGAGGGTTGGGGCCGGTCACAGCACATTACCTGGGCCTCCTCGCACTGGTGTTGCTCCGATCCCAGCACGATGTTCCTCTCCGTTACCGGTCGCGGCTTCTGGTCCGCCGTGCGCTGACCGGGGGGACCCCGTGCTTTTTCCCCGCTTCGCCTGTATCCGGAATCTCGTCCCGATGGATTATATGTGGAAGGATTTCTGCCCGGTGATCCTCATCGTGAACTCGCGCTGCTGCTGCTGCTCCTCCCGGGATTGCCCGGGCACTCAGGTGGGTGAGGCGCCATCCTTGCAGGCTGCACCTTGTCATTCCTGTTCGGCAGTGCAATAAAAGCATGCCTGTGATGGGGCTTAAAGGGATGGTACAGCTGCCTGTGATGGGGCTTAAAGGGACGGTACAGCTGCCCGCGATGGGGCTTAAATGGACGGTACAGCTGCCCGTGATGGGGCTTAAATGGACGCTACGGCTGTCCGCGACGGGGCTTAAAGGGGTCGCTACGGCTGTCCGCGACGGGGCTTAAAGGGGTCGCTACGGCTGTCCGCGACGGGGCTTAAAGGGGGCGCTTCGGCTGTCCGCGACGGGGCTTAAAGGGGACGCTACGGCTGCCCGCGACGGGCCTTAAAGGGGTCGCTACGGCTGCCCGCGACGGGGCTTAAAGGGGTCGCTACGGCTGCCCGCGACGGGGCTTAAAGGGGTCGCTACGGCTGCCCGCGACGGGGCTTAAAGGGGTCGCTACGGCTGCCCGCGACGGGGCTTAAAGGGGAACGCTACGGCTGCCCGCGACGGGGAATAAAGGGGACGCTACGGCTGCCCGCGACCGGCCTGAAAGGGGACGCTAAAGGCTGCCCGCGACGGGGCTTAAAGGGGACGCTACGGCTGCCCGCGCCGGGGCTCACAGGGGACGCTACGGCTGCCCGCGACGGGGCTTAAAGGGGACGCTACGGCTGCCCGCGACGGGGCTTAAAGGGGTCGCTACGGCTGCCCGCGACGGGGCTTAAAGGGGACGCTACGGCTGCCCGCGACGGGGCTTAAAGGGGACGCTACGGCTGCCCGCGACGGGCCTGAAAGGGGGCGCTACGGCTGCCCGCGACGGGGCTGGGAGGGGTCGCTACGGCTGCCCGCGACGGGGCTTAAAGGGGACGCTACGGCTGCCCGCGACGGGCCTTAAAGGGGACGCAAACGGGCTGCCCGCGACGGGCCTTAAAGGGGACGCTACGGCTGCCCGCGACGGGCCTTAAAGGGGACGCTACGGCTGCCCGCGACGGGCCTTAAAGGGGGACGCTACGGCTGCCCGCGACGGGCCTTAAAGGGGACGCAAACGGCTGCCCGCGACGGGCCTTAAAGGGGTCGCTACGGCTGCCCGCGACGGGCCTTAAAGGGGTCGCTACGGCTGCCCGCGACGGGCCTTAAAGGGGACGCTACGGCTGCCCGCGACGGGCCTTAAAGGGGACGCTACGGCTGCCCGCGACGGGCCTTAAAGGGGACGCTACGGCTGCCCGCGACGGGCCTAAAAGGGGACGCTACGGCTGCCCGCGACGGGCCTTAAAGGGGACAGTACAGCTGCCCGTCTGCTCTCCCGTCTATTCTCTGTTTTCAGCTCTTTCGGGCTGGCTCCTGTGTTCCTGTGAGGCAGCAGTGATAAGTCACCGATTTTGGCATTGCTCCTGCCTCTCTGAACTCGGGACGGTGTAGCAGGGTGTCCTTACTTTATGCAGTGGAGAAGTTTATTGGTGGATTTGCCCCAAGGCGGAGATGATGGAATTTTCCTCGGCTCCATGGAGGAGGGGGGGGGGGGGGTGTGGTATTTCTGTGTCCGGTCACTGACTATACACATCCCCCTCTGGTTAATGATACAGCAGAGACCGTACATGACCCTCCTGGCGGCCCCCCCAGCAGTATCGATAGCATCGGGCTGTTTGTCCAGCTGATAAGAAATAGGTCACAGTTCACAGGATCAAGAGAAACATGGCCGCTTTCATTCAGAAAGAGCGCCACAGCTGTCCACAGGTCGTGTCTGGTACTACTGCTCCGCTCCATTGAAGTGAGTGGGGTTGAGCTGCAGTACCGCACCCAACCTGTAGACACAGATGGCGCTGTGTAGCTGATATTAGCGGATACAGTATTCTGCTATGGGGGCGCACTCACGAAACCAATTTTTGCAGCCATCACAGTGGATCCCTCAACATGTTGGGATCTGGAGTCCTGTGCATTAGAGGCTACAGGACTACAACTCCCAGCATTGCTGGTACATTGTGCATATGTAATAACCCTATAGATTTTGGTAGTTTTGGTCCAAACCATGTGAAACCGATCAGACCTTACCGTACACAGGGCAGCACTACGATCTGTAAGACTGATGCAAGCTATTGCTCCCTGTTATCAGCCATCAGTCACATGCTGGAAGTGGCTGATAACAGAGGGCAGTAGCCTGTGTGGCGGATCTGGTTCTTCTTAAAGGGCCCCAAGGTTGGGTGCAGCTGTCCAATGTACACCCAGGTCCTAATTCTGTCTACCCGCGCCATCTACTGGAGCAAAGGACGCCCCAGGCGTCTCTTCCAGGAAGTGTTATCTTAGGTGTCCGTGTTATGGCCGTACCTAGGACAACACCTCCTGACCTGTAGCCATATAAATCTGTGTGGACCTAGGTGACCGCTGTCTTCTCCTCTCTCCGCAGGGTGTCAAGCCGGCCAGCTTTGATAAAGTTGCCATTCCAGAGGTGAAAGAGATCATCGAGGGGTGCATCCGCCAGAACAAGGATGAAAGGTCTGGACGCACTGTGTTTTGCATTCATTTTTAGTGTTGACTGCAGCACAGAGTATTTCAGCACAGCTTATTTAGTCACCTGGTATAAAATGGATATAGGGAACTTGCCCATCCTGGGCCCCGGCCTGATCTATGGTGCATTGCTTTTGTTTTCTTGTTCATTTTTAGTGCTGATTGCAGCACAGAGTATTTCAGCACAACTCCCTGTAGGAAATAGGAGTTGCATTTAAGTAACTTATCCATGCTCGGCACCAGCCTGATATATTTTGCGTCACTTACTTTTTTTGTTTTATTTTTAGTGCTGACTGCAGCACAGAGTATTTCAGCACAGCTTATTACATCATATTTAGTCACATGGTATAAAATGGATTTAGGGAACTTATCCTTCCTGGGCATCGGCCTGATCTATCGTACATTACTTTCGTATTCTTGTTCATTTTTAGTGCTGAGTGCAGCACAGAGTGTTTCAGCACAGCAGATTGAGTCAAATGGTGTAACCTACCCTACCTGGGCATCGGCCTAATTTATAGTGCAGTGCTTTTGTTTTCTTGTTCATTTTTAGTGTGTAGGGCAGCACAGAGTATTTCAGCACAACTTCTTGTAGCAAATAGGAGCTGGATTTAGGTAACTTGCATCGGCCTGATCTATCGTACATTACTTTCGTATTCTTGTTCATTTTTAGTGCTGAGTGCAGCACAGAGTATTTCAGCACAGCTTTTTACAGCATTTTTAGACACATGGTATAAATTGGATAGAGGTAACCTACCCTTCCCGAGCACCGGCCTAATCTATAGTGCATTGCGTTTGTTTTCTTGTTCATTTTTATTATGTAAGGCAGCACAGAGTATTTCAGCACAACTTCATGTAGCAAAAAGGAGGTGGATTTAGGTAATTTATCCATGATGGGCACCGGCCTGATCTGTTGTGCATTACTTTATCTTGTTTTATTTTTAGTGCTGATTGCAGCACAGAGTATTTCAGCACAGCTTATGGAGGGACATGGTATAAAATGAATATAGAGAACTTACCCTTCCTGGGCATCGGCCTGATCTATAGCGCATTGCTTTTTTTTTCTTGTACATTTTTAGTGCTGAGTGCAGCACAGAGTGTTTCAGCACATCATATTGAGTCGCATGGTATAAATTGGATATAGGTAACTTCCCTTTCCTGGGCACCGGCCTAATCTATAGTGCATTGCGTTTGTTTTCTTGTTCATTTTTATTATGTAAGGCAGCACAGAGTATTTCAGCACAACTTCCTGTAGCAAAAAGGAGGTGGATTTAGGTAACTTATCCATGATGGGCACCGGCCTGATCTATTGTGCGTAAATTTGTTTCTTTTTATTTTAGTGTTGACTTGGCAGCAACAGAGTTTTTTCAGCACAGCTTATTACAGCATATTTAGTGACCTGTTATAAAATTGATATAGGTAACCTACCCTTCCTGGTCATCGGCCTGATCTATCGTTCATTGCTTTTGTTTTCTTGTTCATTTTTAGCGTGCCAGGCAGCACAGAGTGTTTCAGCACAGCCTATTGAGTCACATGGCATAAATTGGATATAGGTAGCCTACCGTTCCTGGGCACCGGCCTAATCTATAGTGCATTGCTTTTGTTTTCTTGTTAATTTTTAGCGTGTAGGGCAGCACAGAGTGTTTCAGCACCACTTCCTATGTGAAAGGAGTTTGGGTATACTGTAGGTGACTTAACCATGATGGGCCCTGGCCCGGTCCTACTGATCTGACGCCGTGTGGCTTTGGTATCGGGGCACTGGGGGGGTGAGGGGAGCAGTGTGGCCGATGGCTTCTGTTTGGGAACCCTCTTGGTCTCCCCTTGCACCCGTTCCCATTCTGTTTCGGGACACCTGCTGCTGCTTTTGTATCTTCCGCAGTCATTGAGCTTTGTCCAAAACAATCTCGTCCCCTCGGTCGTTTATATGGAAATGGCGTCGTTAACGGCCTCAGAGCGGTCACGCGGCAGTGACGCCGGCCCATTACCAGTCACACATACAACGGGGTCAGGGTCCTGGATGTGTAGCAGTGGGTGTATTTGGCAGTGGCGGCCATATTGGTTGTCACCCAGCTGTCCTGTATAAATGGAGTAGTCGATGTATGTAGGCAGCTCGCTATTGGATATGCAGAAACGGCAGCCATATTGGTTGTCACCCAGCTGTCCTGGCTATATAGAGCAGTGGATGTAACTAGGCAGCTCGCTTATGGATATGCAGATACGGTGGCCATATTGGTTGTCACCCGGCTGCCCTGAGAATATAGAGCAGTGGATGTAACTAGGCAGCTCGTTTATGGATGTGCAGATACGGTGGCCAGATTGGTTGTCACCCAGCTTTCCTAGAGTCCTGACTGTCATATCTTTCCTCCATATGTAAAGCAGTGGATGTAACTAGGCAGCCATATTGCACCTACCTGGCCTGACTGTCATATCTTCTCTGTATATATAGAGTAGTGGGTGTATTTAAGCAGCTAGCATTCAGGAGTCTGGATTAACGGATACAGCGGCCATGTTTGTCACCCAGCTTTCCTGGAGTCCTGAATGTCATGTCTTGCCTAGATACATATAGCAGAGGGTGTATCTAAGCCGCTCGCATGCAGGAGAAGGATTAGCGGACACGGCGGCCATTATTGTTGTCACCCAGCTTTCCCACAATCCTGTCTTCCCTAGATACATATAGCAGAGGGTGTATCTAAGCAGCTCACATTCAGGCGGCTATGGAATAGCAGATACGGTGGCCATATTGGTTGTCACCCAGCTTTCCCATAGTCCTGACTGTCATGGCTTCCCTAGATACATGCAGCAGAGGGTGTATCTAAGCAGCTCACATTCAGGCGGCTATGGAATAGCAGATACGGCAGCCATGTTTGTCACCCAGCTTTCCTAGAGTCATACACTTCAGGATTATTTTACTCTCAGGATGAGCAGGGGGGAGGGAGGGGGGGGGGGGCGGGGTATATTTTTGGGTTGTGGGCCACAGCTGACTCTCTCGTGTTGTGTTTCGGGCAGGTACGCCATCAAAGACCTCCTGAACCACGCGTTATTCCAGGAGGAGACCGGAGTGCGGGTGGAGCTGGCCGAAGAAGACGATGGTGAGAAGATCGGCATCAAGCTGTGGCTGCGCATCGAGGACATCAAGAAGCTGAAGGGCAAATACAAGGACAACGAGGCCATAGAGTTCTCCTTCGACTTGGAGAGAGACGTCCCCGACGACGTGGCCCAGGAGATGGTGAGTGCATCACATGCTGGCATCTGCCATCACCCTGCTCTCCAGCATCGGGCAGGACTCGGAGGGCACTGGCCTGGACTGCGTCATTCCCTGGCGTCGCCCCTGTCCCTATCGCGCCCCTTAACAAACGAATCCTTGTGACTAGACCCAGTCACTGACGCTTTGCAGGAAGAGAAGGGGCGACGCCGGCCATCGGTCTGTATTATTCCTTTAAAGGGGTTCTCCACTTTGGACAGTCAATACCTACTAGATGAGTTCTTTGAAAATAATTTGATCACAAATTGACCCCTGGCAACAAAAACTATATTGCGCAGTAACAGACAATAAAGTGGTCCTCCCCCCCCCCCCCCCGCCCGCTGCAGCACCCCACAGTGCAAAGCCCAGTCACAGCAATGGCTTGTCCTGTAATGCGGGACAGGACAGGTCCTCCACCTCCTCTGTCTAAAACATCAAGATCCTCAACCGTGGACCCCTCTGTAAGAGCTTAGAAATTTACAATAGGGATTAACCATACAACAGCTTTAAAATGTTGTTCAAAATGTTAAAGGGGGGCTCCCACAATAGACATTGATAGGATTTGCCATCAAAGTCTGATAGGTGCAGGTTCCTATCTCAGGACCAGGCCCCAAACAGTGTCGGCTCAGAATGGAGAGCAGGTCATACATGCACACGATTCTCCATTCTGTTCTATGGGAGTTCCCGGTACAGGGGAGCGCTGTGTTCTCCATTCTCCTCTATGGGAGTTCCCAGTACAGAGGAGCGCTGTGTTCTCTCCATTCTGTTCTATGGGAGTTCCCGGTACAGGGGAGCGCTGTGTTCTCTCCGTTCTGTTCTATGAGAGTTCCCAGTACAGGGGAGCGCTGTGTTCTCTCCATTCTGCCCTATGGGAGTTCCCAGTACAGGGGAGCGCTGTGTTCTCTCCACTCTGTTCTATGGGAGTTCCTAGTACAGGGGAGCGCTGTGTTCTCTCCATTCTGTTCTATGGGAGTTCCCAGTACAGGGGAGCGCTGTGTTCTCTCCATTCTGTTCTATGGGAGTTCCCAGTACAGGGGAGCGCTGTGTTCTCAATTCTGTTCTATGGGAGCGCTGTGTTCTCAATTCTGTTCTATGGGAGCGCTGTGTTCTCAATTCTGTTCTATGGGAGCGCTGTGTTCTCCATTCTCCTCTATGGGAGTTCCCAGTACAGGGGAGCGCTGTGTTCTCTCCATTCTGTTCCCTGTACTGGGAACTACACAGAAAAACAAAAAAATATAGTGCTAAAGAGTATGGGATCAAAAAAATCACTGAAAACTAAACACCACTACTCTATATCTAAAATTTACCTTTTATTAATCATAATTAAAAAACTCCTAAACACCACACTATCAAAAAGTGAAAATATTCTATCCTATGATACTAGAAATAGAAATTGCTATCCCTCACTATATCCCTATCAATCCCCTACAGAAGTAGGGTCATCGTCCCGAAAAGGACGGCCCCACAATAAGAGGCTAACCCTATATACGGACTATACAATCCCTCGCCAATACAGGTACAGGAGACGAATAGCTATATAGATATAAAAGTACATGATAGATTAAATGCCATAAACAGTCCACTTACAATAGTGGTCAAATTGCCAAGATATATGATACATCAGCCATACAATCACAAAAGATATCCAAGAGATGATGCGATATTTGATACATAAACCATACAATCAAAAAAAAAAAGATATCCAAAAGTGATGCCTTGAAAATACATTTCCTATACACAGATAGACAATGGCCATAAGGGTCTTAATGACAATATCCCACAGGTGGACTATAATATCCTACAGCTATAGTAGCCCTATGTGATTTTATAGGGGTACTGAAACTTGTATAGGGAAGTAAAGAGGGACATGATAGCCAAATACTCAATGTATCCTCAAATTAGCTTGACGCATAATATCTCAAATGAGAGGGGATCAACACAGAATACAGGGGTATGAAGAAAGATATACAACCTCATTCAACACCCTCCGATCCCTTCACCTTATCCCGACGCGTTTCCCCCTTATCAGTCAAAGCCGGGTTCATCAGGGGAACAAAAGAGAATCAATCAAGCAGTAGTGGCGATATAAGCCTAAATGATATCAAGATCATCCTATTGATATCATTTAGGCTTTTATCGCCACTACTGCTTGATTGATTCTCTTTTGTTCCCCTGATGAACCCGGCTTTGACTGATAAGGGGGAAACGCGTCGGGATAAGGTGAAGGGATCGGAGGTGTTGAATGAGGTTGTATATCTTTCTTCATACCCCTGTATTCTGTGTTGATCCCCTCTCATTTGAGATATTATGCGTCAAGCTAATTTGAGGATACATTGAGTATTTGGCTATCATGTCCCTCTTTACTTCCCTATACAAGTTTCAGTACCCCTATAAAATCACATAGGGCTACTATAGCTGTAGGATATTATAGTCCACAGTGGGATATTGTCATAAGACCCTTATGGCCATTGTCTATCTGTGTATAGGAAATGTATTTTCAAGGCATCACTTTTGGATATCTTTTTTTTTTTTTGATTGTATGGTTTATGTATCAAATATCGCATCATCTCTTGGATATCTTTTGTGATTGTATGGCTGATGTATCATATATCTTGGCAATTTGACCACTATTGTAAGTGGACTGTTTATGGCATTTTATCTATCAAGTACTTTTTATATCTATATAGCTATTCGTCTCCTGTACCTGTATTGGCGAGGGATTGTATAGTCCGTATATCGGGTTAGCCTCTTATTGTGGGGCCGTCCTTTTCGGGACGATGACCCTACTTCTGTAGGGGATTGATAGGGATATAGTGAGGGATAGCAATTTCTATTTCTAGTATCATAGGATAGAATATTTTCACTTTTTGATAGTGTGGTGTTTAGGAGTTTTTTAATTATGATTAATAAAAGGTAAATTTTAGATATAGAGTAGTGGTGTTTAGTTTTCAGTGATTTTTTTTTTTTTTTTTTTTTTTTTCTGTACTGGGAACTCCCATAGAGGAGAATGGAGAACATAGCGCTCCCCTGTACTGGGAACTCCCATAGAACAGAATGGAGAACACAGCGCTCCCCTGTACTGGGAACTCCCATAGAACAGAATGGAGAACATAGCGCTCCCCTGTACTGGGAACTCCCATAGAACAGAATGGAGAACATAGCGCGCCCCTGTACTGGGAACTCCCATAGAACAGAATGGAGAACATAGCGCTCCCCTGTACTGGGAACTCCCATAGAACAGAATGGAGAACACAGCGCTCCCCTGGTATTAATCCCAGCACCCCCCTTCTTGTTGCCTTGGTCTTCAGCTGCTCTTCTCGTTTTGTGGTTCCACCTCCAAGCTCGTTAGTATCTAGAGGAGAGCATCTGGAGACGCGACCAGGAGGCGGCTTTCGGGACTGGAGCAGCTTGCAGTGTATTGTTACAAGAACAGCCCCATTTGGTTTTCATGAAAATGTCCTTGTTTTTCTTGTAACCGTACACTGCGAGCCGCTCGGTTGCGTCCAGTCCCAACAGCCGCCGTCTCTCTGGGTCTCCGGCCGTTCTCTGATTTGAGTTTAGATGCAGAGGCTGAGATAACGGGATTGAGACGATGCGGAAGCGCGCAGCTCGCAGTGTATTGTCATCCATGCGCGCTGCAGTAGAGAATCTGTAGTTGGTTCTTGTAAGACTCCCACGTTCGGTTTTGATCAGGTATCGGCGTCCACAGACCTGACCTGACCTTTGTCTCCCCCGTAGGTGGAATCCGGCTACGTCTGTGAAGGAGATCACAAAACCATGGCCAAGGCGATCAAAGATAGAGTGTCGCTGATCAAACGCAAGCGGGAGCAGCGGCAGCAGGTGCGGGAGGAGCAGGAGAAGCGCAAGCACGAGGAGAGCCGGCAGCAGCAGGTGCAGCAGACGGAGGTGCAGCCCCAGAGCCCCTCTGTGGGCAGCGGTAAGGCCTCCACCGCACAGACCATCTCCGGCCCGGCAGCCTCCGCCACTGTGCCAATCACCGCCACGTCCCAAGTGGAGCCGGAGGAGCCCGAGGCTGATCAGCATCTGCAGTACCAGCAGCCCAGCATATCCGTGACATGTGAGTGCCGAGGAGGGCGGGGGGGGGGCTGGTGTCTATTGGAAACACTTGTGCCCTCACCGCGTCTGCTTACATCCCTGCTGACTGTCTCCTCCGTCTTCCCTCTCAGCGGACGGCACAGCTGACAGCGGTCAGGGCTCCTCGGTGTACTTGGAGTCGCGTGTCAGCAGTCAGCAGGCCGTCTCCTACAGCTCCCCACAGGACCCGGGGGTCTCCACCACCGCCGTGCCCGGCTACAGTAGTCCAAGCGTCCCGCCTCAGCCGGGTGGATTCAGCGCTGTGGGGGTAAGTGGCCGTTCCCTGCACCTCACCTGCCCTATGTTGTAGGCAGATTGGCCAGGTTCCCCCCTAAACTGACATCAGGTACTGGATCTTTTTAGCGAGGAGTTGAACATGTTATAATTGTCTGATCCTTTGGAGATAAGCGGCGACACATGGCTGCCAGCCGCTTATCTCTTCATAGAAGTGACCTATTCTCGGATGTATAGATTTATGGGTTAGACCACACGTGTCAAACTGCGGCCCCCACTTTTGGGGAAAACTAAAAACTCCCATCAGGGCATTTATATAATGTAGAACAGTGGACATGATGGGAGTTGTAGTTTCCCAACAGCTGGAGGGCCGCAGTTTGACTCCCCTGGGTTAGATGTTCCCTTTCACCTATTATGATGATAGGGGATTGGAGTAACTGGGGTTGGGATCTCTATTTTGTTGCATGAGGTCTCCCATTGCCTGATGCAGTGTAAATCCCCATCCTCCTCCGCCCTCCCCTGTGCTCGGCCTCCCTCTACCCCGCCCGTTCCCCTTTTATTTCTATTATAATTTGTGATCGGGCCCCATGGACAGAGCGAGGGCTGAGGCAGCAGCTCCAGGCAGCCCCTTATCCCCCTAATACAGCTGCTTCTTTTTTTCAGTTTCTGATTAATTCTCTTAGTTTTTTAATTTTTTATAAATCCTGGTCCTTAGCGGGATATCGGGGACCCGCGAATAGCCCCCGACAGCCGAAAATACTAAACCAGAAGACGTCTAATCTGCATCAAACACTAATACCCTGCTTTACTGTGTGCCGTGCCCGGTGCTCCAGTTACTCCCAGAGCTGCAATCAAAATTCTGCAGCAGCACCTGCACCCCTCCTCCTAACCATTCACTCCCTTCACTGCTGAGAGACATGCATCTCATAGTGTGCAAGGCAGCAACCTGTGCACGGCCTGTAATGTACTGAAGCTGTGAAGGCAGCTCTGGATGTGACTAGAGTAGAATACAGAACGCAAAGGCTATTAATTTGCAAAGTATCGCCTCATTATAGTGTGGCGATGTACAGACTTGAAGTTTATCAGCCTCTCTGCTCTGATTTGCTGATAAACTTGTGCTTATTACACAGCAGCCAGCTTGGACGAGCAGAGCTGCAGGGTAAAGTACTGCGGCCGGAGGGTCCGACCATTGACATTACAGTAGGTGATGCAGCAAAGCTGAGAGGCGCAGGGTAAGGCACGGAGGCAGGAGAAAGGTTTAGACTACCTCAGATGCCAATAGGCAATGCAGCGGAGCTGCAGTCATTGATATGTGACCCCAGTGGAGCAGAGCTGCAGTGTAAAGCATTGGTCTGAGACAGATGGATCTCAGACCACCTCAAACTCCAGTAGACCGCGCAGCTAAGCTGGAGTCGCTGAGATTTGACCCAAGTGGAGCAGTGTAAAGCATAGAGGTGGGTTTTAGACTGCCCTAAATGCATTGCATATTGGAGACTGAAGTAGTCTCTGTCCCTGCTGCTGCTCCATGCTTTACACTGCATCTCCGCTCCGTTTTGGACACATATCAGTGACTCCAGCTTTGCTCCATTGTCTGTTGGAGTCGGAGGTAGTCTAAAAACCATCTACTGTCTCAGGCTACCTCAGACTTCAGGGGCCAATTCAGCTGGAGTCACTTAGTAGATGGTCTTCAGACTCCAGTAGACAATGGGGCAGATTTATCAAAAGTGTCTTACTTTTAGACAGTGTAAAGTTAGACAGTTTTATAATGCGCCACATTTATCATAGTGTTGATAAATCTGGTGCAGGTTAGAACTGGGCTATCTAAATCTGTACCACAATTAAGTTGGGCTTACTTTTCACACCAGAAACGCCGACAAAATCCGGGCGCATTTTTTTGGTCACACTTAAGCCACGCCCCTTTTACGAGGTCACGCCCCCTTTGGTACGAGGCCGGGAAAAAACTTTCCCCAAAACCCCCTTTCCCTCCCCCCAAAAAGTGAAAAAGTGGGGGAAAAACTTTTTTGGGGTTTTTTGTGGAAACCGAATTTTGGGGCAATTTTTTTTTGATTTAAAATTTTTCCCCCAATGCATTTAAGTCCCCTTTGGAATGACCCAAAAATGGAACAGAAACTGCAGTGTAAAGGGGATGGAGAAGGAAATTTTCGACTAAATCTGGCTCCCGTTGAAATACAGATGCAGTGTGAAAAAATGGGGAATCAAAGTGTAAAAAAAAAACATCCTCCGTTTTCTCAATAAATTTTCCGTGCTTTAAAAATGCAGCTTTTTTTAGTTCACACGTTTTTGATCAAAAAAAAAGTTTTTTGCCACCCCCGGCTCCAACCCGGGTCTCAAGGCGGGTGGCCTAAAGCTATCTTTTCCTTCCCAAAAGAAGCCAAATTCAGACTTTCCCCATTGGGTCAGCCGGGCCCCATTATTTTAGAAAAGGGAAAGAGAAAATCTGTAAATTTTGGCTCTGTTTAGAGGGTAAAGATAGCGTTTTGGACCCCCGCCTTTTAGATCACTTGTGAGCGTGGGGGGGCTTAAAAAATTTTTTTATCAAAAAAATGTGAACTAAGAATCTCAAAGTTTTTTTTTCATGTATGATAGATAGCATAAATGCTTCCTCGGGGATTTCCATGTATTGTATTGCCCTTTTACACTGCAGCTCGGCTCCATTTGGTTCAGATATCCGTGACTTTGCTGCATTGTCTGCTGGAGTCTGAAAATCCTCTGCGAAGTGCCTGATATTGGACACACATGGAGCATAAATCGGAGACAGGAGATTGGTTTTAGCCCCCCAGACTCCAAATAGACCAAAAGGAAAATCAGCTGGGAGTCCCCCCAAAAAGAGCAAGCTGGGAGTGAAAAAGGGGAGGCAAATTTGGGCCAAGGTCGGTAATTTTTTCCCCCCGGGGAGCAGCGCTGCAGTGTAAAGCATGGAGCGGTAGTGTGAAACGCGTTGGTTTTTCACACTACATCAGACTCCAATAGGCAATGCCACTGAGGTAAAGGGATTTGACCCAAAGGGAGCAGAGGTGCAGTGTAGAGCATGGAGCAATAATGTGAGAGTGATGGATTTTAGACAATGCAGCTTTAAAAGGGGGGTCAATTTACCGCGTTTTTGGGGCAGCCCTTTTCAGTGTAAAAACATGGGCAACGAGCGGTTTTTTTTTAGTCAACCTCCAGAAATCCCCAAAAGACCCAAAAGCAGCTGAAACCCGGAAGTCGCCCGTTATAGCCCCCCCTGGCCGGTTTCGCTTGGGGTGTTTAAAGTCCCCGCCGTTGTGTAGTCCGGCTCAGCGGACCCCGGCCCCCCCCGGGTTTTAAAGGTGTGAGCCCCTCCCCTTCGGACCCTTTTTCCCGGCTTCGTTTCCCCCTCCTTTAAACCCCCCTTTTAGTTTTTTCCTGCTTTTTTCCCTTTTTGCCCCCCTGCACGTCCCCTTTCCCCTTTGGTCCCCTTTCCCCCGGAAATCTAGGGAAAAGGGGAAAAGGAACCCGGGGGATCCCCCCGGGGAGGAAGGAGCCGGGCACCAGACAAACCGGGCCCCCCATTTTCCCCCCAGATCCATGCTCCTCCGCAGGAGCCGCCATTGCTCTTCATTCCTCCATTTTTTTACTTTGGGGCTCTGGTTTGTTTTGTGTTTTCTTTTCCCCTTTTTTAAACCTCCGCCGGGGGGGCCTAGCAAATTTCCCTGGGGGCGTCCTCTTCCCCCCCCCCCTTTTGCTCCCCCGTCCCCCCCAGCAAAAGCCGTACTGCCCCCGGGCCCCTCCTCGCTGGACCTCCCCCGAGGGAAACCTTTTTTCTGAAAAAACTTTTTCCAAAGGGTTTAGAGAACGTCCTTGGGGCCCCTTTTCCAAAACCGGCGGGGCCCCCGCAAGACCAGCCCCCGGGGTGCAAACCCCCCCCACCCTTATAGCAGCCCCCCGTATGTCCCCTTTCCTTTCCCCACCTCCGGCATGGGGAGATAAGGGTTTCCCTTAAAAGCAGGCGGCGGGGGCGAGTTGGGCCCCGGACGAGGGCAGGGGGGGGTTTGGTGTTTAAAGTCAACGGACCCCCGGAAAAGGTTACCCACCCCCGGGTTATGTTTATCTGTCACTTTAAAGGGGGGTTCCCCTTTTTTTACACATAGTCTGATACCTTTTTTTTTTCCCCTTTGCGACCTTTTACCAAACTTGCCCGGGTCAGAATTTTGGGGAGGGGTGGGAGTTACAAAAATTTTCCATTCTGGGTTTTATGGGAGTTCCCCCCGGGACAGGGGGAGCGCTGTTGGTTTTTCCATTTTGTTATAAAGGGAGGGTTTCCCCGTAAAAGAGGAGCGCTTTTGTTCTCCATTCTTGGTTTTTATGGGGTTCCCAAATACAGGGGAGCCCCTGGGTTCTCCATTTGCCGATTAATGTGGTTTCCCCGTTCAGGGGAGCCCCTGTGTTCCCTTCTGTTCTAATGTGGGTTTCCCCGTACAGGGGAGGGGTGTGTTTTCCCCCTGTTTTTATGGGGGTTTCCCCAAATACAGGGGGAGCGCCTCTGTTTTTCCATTTGTTTTTATGGGGGGTTTTCCCCGTACAGGGGAGCGCTGTGTTCCCCCATCCTCCCTTGGGAAAAATTCCCCGTACAGGGGAGTGGGTGTGTTTTTCCGTTCTGTTCTTTTTGGGGAAAACCCGGTTTCACGGGTTTCCCTTTGCTCCCCCATTCTGTTTATGGGAGTTCCCCGTGCAGGGGAATTGCTGTGTTCTCCATTCTTGGTTTTTTATGGGGCAAGGGTTTCCCCGTACAGGGGAGCGCTGTGTTCCCCCATTTTGGGGTTTTATGGGAGTTCCCCCGTACAGGGGGCACTGTGGGTTTTCCATTCTGTTCAATGGGGTTCCCCCCGTTTCAGAGGAGCGCTGTGTTCTCCATTCTGTTTTATTTGGGGTTTTCCCCGGGACAGGGGGGCGCTGTGTTCTCCCCTTCTTTCAAAATGGGGTTTTCCCATTTCCGAGGGGCGCTGTGTTCTCCATTCTGTTCTATGGGGAGTTTCCCCGTACAGGGGAGGGGGCTGTGTTCTCCATTCTGTTCAATGGGAAATTCCCCGTCCCGGGGAGCGCTGTGTTCTCCATTCTTTTAAAAGTGAGTTCCCCGTACAGGGGACGCTGGGGTTTTTTCCTTCTGTTTCTTTTGGGGAGTTCCCCCCTACAAGGAGAGCGCTCTGTTTTATTCCTTGTTCCCATGGGGTTACCCTTAAAAATGGGGAGGGGCTGTGTTCTTTCCCTTCTGTTTTTAAAGGGAGTTCCCATTGAAGGGGGAAGGGTGTGTTCTCCATTCCCGTTCAATGGGAGTTCCCAGTTAAAAGGGGAGCGGTTGGGGTTTACCAAATTTTGTTCTTTTGGGAAGTTCCCAGTACAGGGGAGCGTGTGTTCTCCCTTTTTTGTTTCTATTTGAGTTTCCCCGTAACCCAAAAAGGGGGGCGCTGTGGGTTTTCCCCTTTTTTTCTATGGGAAATTTTCCCCGTTTCAAAAAAAAGCCTTTGTTTTTCCAATTTTTTTTATGGGGGGTTCCCAGTACAGGGGAGCGCTGGTTTTTTTCCATTTCCCCCTTATTTGGGGTTCCCAGGGACGGGGAGGGGCCCGTGGGTTCCCCCGTTCTGTTCTTTGGGAATTTCCCCGGGGCACGGGGGGGGGTTTTGCCCTCCTTTTTTTCTATGGGGGGGTTTCCAGTACAGGGGGAGTGCTGGGGTTCTCCATTTGTTTATGGCAAATTCCCCCAAAAGGGGGGGGCGCTTGGGTTTTTTCCATTTTTTCTTTGGGAGTTCCCAGTACAGGGGAGCACTGTGTTCTCCATTCAGTTCTATGGGAGTTCCCAGTACAGGGGAGCGCTGTATTCTCCATTCAGATCTATGGGAGTTCCCAGTGCAAGGGAGTGCTGTGTTCTCCATTCTGTTCTATGGGAGTTCCCAGTACAGGGGAGCGCTGTGTACTCCATTCTGTTCTATGGGAGTTCCCGGTGCAGGGGAGCAGAATGTTTGGCCATACTCAGAACTCCCAAAGACCAGAATGGAGAGTCGTGCGTATGTTCTCGGCACTCGCGGTCCTTGGAGGGGGCACACCAAAAAGAGATGCACGAAGAGAAGAAGATAGGTTGCACTCCAACGATAGAGATTAATTAAAATTTTTATTCTTTGAAAAACTTTAATAATTCCAAAATGGCAATAAATAGGAAAGCCGGCTTTGTAGTTCCGGACATGTGGAATGGTCTGGTAAGGATAGACCATAGGAAAATGAGGGATATTTAAAGAATGGAGATTCTATTGAAAAAGGTCCAATCTAGATCGAACCGTCTTGTTGTCAGAATCTTTGCTGAATTGCATACTAATATGGATTACCATGTATGAAGCCGGCTTTTGTATTTGCCATTTTGGAATTATTAAAGTTTTGCAAAGAATAAAAATTTAAATTAATCTCTCTCGTTGGAGTGCAACCTATCTTCTCTTCGAGCGTACATGTGACCAACTCTCCGTTCTGAGCCAACACTTTTGGAGGCCCGGCCCGGTCCTGAGATAGGTGGGGGGCACACCGATCAGACTTTAAAGGTATCTGGATAGGATCTGCCATCAAAGTGGAGGGAACATCCCTCTAAGGGGATGAGTTTACCCCCTCTAGCCTTAAAGGGGTTGTCTCACTACATTGATTCATCTCACCTCAGTCCTGTTTTCTTGGTTTCCTTTTGAATTCAGGGGCGTGTTTACTTGCTTCTACTAGGCTGCAGTAGAAGCCAGGCCTATAGCTATAGCAACCAGTGCTGGAACCCTATCAGGAGAGATCAAACAGGTCTGTAGCTATAGCAACCAGTGCTGGCAGCCTATCAGGAGAGATCAAACAGGTCTGTAGCTATAGCAACCAGCACTGGCAGCCTATCAGGAGAGATCAAACAGGTCTGTAGCTATAGCGACCAGTGCTGGCAGCCTATCAGGAGAGATCAAACAGGTCTGTAGCTATAGTGTCCAGTGCTGGCAGCCTATCAGGAGAGATCAAACAGGTCTGTAGCTATAGCGACCAGTGCTGGCAGCCTATCAGGAGAGATCGAACAGGTCTGTAGCTATAGCAATCAGTGCTGGCAGCCTATCAGGAGAGATCAAACAGGTCTGTAGCTATAGCAACCTGAGGAGCTGATGCAGCCCATACCAGAGGGGATATCTCAGAATAGGTAGGACACTGTTAACGGACACATTTTTTAAAGTGATTTGTTTTTGCCAGATCTTTAACATAAAAAACAGCAATCCTTGTAGTGAGACAACCCCTTTAACGGACACCCATAGGGGTCAGTGAGAGGTCTTGGTCAAGTTCTAAAGCTTTCTGACATGTTTTGTGTTTGAGATCTTGAACCTTTTCAAGATCTCTGTTTGCAGTCAGTGAGCAGTACGTCCCTGTTCAGACCTAATACTTCTGTATCCAGCCTAAATTCTCTGAAATCTTCTGGTTTGTTACAGTGTGTCAGTTTATGTCCAGAGTGTTGGCTGCACTGAATGCAACTGTAACAAACTCTCTGCTCTGAGACATTTTTTTTTTTTTTTTTTTTTTAAAATTTTTTTTATTATGAGTGTTAAAAAAAAATAAAACATGGAGAATCAATACAATAATATAACATTGCAGTTATCGATGCACGCAGGCAGAAAATTATTTGTGAAGACTTCAATTTTTTACATTTTCCAACTAGAATCTACAATAGATTGAGTTGCCCGATGAAACAAAAATTAAACCTTGTAACAGGAAATACACTGGACATAGTGGTTATGGTAATACTTCAAGTATTGCGGGCAGAAATTCGCTCTGAGACATTTTAAAGAGATGTGGCCAACTTGACTGTTCTCTTCTGCCCCTGTCTGCGACTCTGATCCATTAAAATTTGGAGGGGCCCTGAGTTTCAATAAACTTAAAGGATTTGTCACACTAAAAGGGATTCATCTCACCTTCAGCCCCCGTTTTCGGGTTTCATTTTGAATTCAGGGGCGTAAATTACTGCTTCAACTGGGCTTCAGTAGAACCCCGGGCCCTTTTTTTTAAAACAACCATCGGGCCCAGCTTATCAGGAAAAGAAAACAGGTCTGTAGCTATAGCAACCAGTGCGCAAGCCTACCCAGGAGAGATCGAACGGGTCTGTAGCTATAAAACCAAGTGCTGGCACCTATCAGGAGATAAAAACAGCCCTGTAGCTAAGCGCCCTTTAAGGACTAAGCAGCCCATACAAGAGGGGAAACTGGGAAATAGGAAGGAAAAACTTTTAACGGCCCACATATTACAAAGTGACTTGTTTTTTTGCAAGATCTTTTAACATAAAAAGCAGCGACCCCTGTAGTGAGACAACCCCTTTAAGGGCAGGGGAGGCGCTGATTTTGGAGGAAGCCATGATTCTATTCTGCTATTTCAGTCTATACATATTGTAACGTTGTCGTTCACTAACTGCAAGCAGCGAGATTGAAACGGTCAATTAGAAAGTTTCAGGTAAAAATCTCTCCGCCCACCCCCCTAAAAGGGGTAACGCCCTTTGGGATTTTTCACCAGACCCCTCGCCCCCCTTTCCCCCCCCCATAGGGGCCCTTCAGAAAAGGGCTGTGACATGATGCGCTGCTTTTTTAGGGGAATAAGCCCGGGTCGATTACAATCACCCAGTCGCTATAAATCCACGGTCCGGTTTTTTTGGGGGGGAGCTGAGTGACCTCTATCATTAAAGGACTTTACTGCCATTGGTATCCCCACCCCCCCCAGCGCTGGCAGTTGCATATGGTATTTACTGTCAAATGGGGCCCAAATACCTTTCAGGACCCCCAAAGGAAACCCGGGTTTTACCACTGTTTGGCGCCTCTGTCAAGTTTTTTGGAAACTGTCCCAAAGTCGTGCCATGCAACAGACACAATATTTGCTGTACAGAAAGGGTATAGTACTTTTCGGGAGTTCCCAGGAAACGGGTTTGACCACTGAGGGCGACTGCCATCAAAGTTTTCCAAATTTGGCCAAACAGCCCTAGTTCTGTGTAACCGGGAAGGGTGTTTTCTGGACCCCCAAAGGAAATTTTCCCCCCATCCCCCAAACCCTTTCCTAGTGTCCTGAGAAGTTATGCTGTTGTATGGGGAATGTATCAAGACTGGCAGAAAATGCACCCATCTGCATAAATTTGGCGCCTTTGTCAGTGTTCGTGCCCCTGTTCCAGCGCTGGAGTCTGTGCCAAGTCATGCCATGGTAGAGAGCACATAGTACTTGCTGCACATTGAGGTATAATAGCTTTTCAGGGCTCTGGGAAAGCTTGGGTGCCCATTGATGTGGCTGCCATGAACGCTTCCTTAGTGGTTGACTGCGCTGCAGTATCACTGCTCAGTTTGGCACATGTGTGTTTTCCGGTTCTAGGAAAGCTGGGTGACCTCTAAATTTTCCTTGAAGGCAGATCTGCACTGGATGATAACTAGACCTATGCGAACTGGAAGCTTTGATCTGTGGTCCCCCCACTTTTTCCATTCCTGAAAAACTTTTTTTAAACCTTTCTTGCAGTAGATACTATGGGGCCCCATGTATTAAACGGTTTTTTGGGCTAAAACTCACTTTTTTCCCCTTTGGTTTTTTTATGGGGAAAAAATGAAATTTTAAAACCAAAACCGTTTTTCATCATGTGGCCCTATGTGCTGTTAGCAGGCAAGACTTTTGGGACAGCCTGGGGGGACCCCCCTTGAGGGCAAAACCCGCTTTCCCCGGAGTCCCGAAAAGCTTTTTTTAACCTTTAAACCAGTAAAACTTTTTCTGTATAGCAAGGGAAACTTTTGGGACAGCCGGGGGGGACACCCCCTTGAGGACTTAAGGGAGTATTAGGTCACCCAGCTTTTTCCCGGGTCCTGAAAAGCTTTTTATACCCCAAAATGTAAAATAAATACAAAGTGCTCTTAGCTGGCAAAACTTTACATAGCCTGGAGGGACACCCCTTGAGGACTTGAGAAAAAAAATAGAGGGCACCCACTTTCCCAGGGGTCCTAAAAACGAATTTTACCTTTTCGTGCAGTAAATGCTGTGCTGTGTAGCAAAAGGCAAAACTTGGGGACCCGCCTGGAAGGGGCTTTAAAGGGGAATATTAGAGGTCACCCAGCTTTTCTGAAGCTCTTTTTTAAAAAACCTCAAGGGGAAAATCACCAGCTTTTTCCCATAAAAATTACACGGGAAAAAAACGGGACCCCCGTGACGGGGATAACACCTTCCCCTTTGGGGGGTCATCCCAAACTTTTTCCCAGACCCGGAAAAAAAAAAACCCAAAAAAGGCACGTTGCAAAACGCACTTAACCACAAAAGGGAAACCCCTCCAGCAGCTTTCATTAGCATACCCCAGCTTTCCTAGAGCCCTGTAAAAACAAATATTCCTTTTTGAAGTCCTATAGGGGGACCCTGAGCTCCCGTTTTGGGCCAAATATGGGGAACAAAGCCCGGGGCTTGGGACTTAGTTTTCCTTTAAGGGCCCTTTTGGACTTTTCTACAAAATAGCTTTAAAAGGGTGTGGAAAGCCGGGTGACCACGATTTTGGCCCGAAAAAAATTTAAAAATTGCGGGTTTTACAAACCCAACTGATCTTAAAATTAAACTCGCTTTGGGATAATTTTTTCCCCTTTAGGGCTCTTAAAAGCCCGGGTACCGACCCTGGGAAAGGTGTAGTCTGCATCACCCAGCTTTTTGTAAGCAGGCAGGTCTAGTTATCATCCAGTGCTTTCCATCATTACATTCACTGACTGCAAGCAGAGAGAGTGATTTCCCTGCTTTTTTGGGTCAAGGGAAAACTGGGGGGACCCTTTTTGTGAGGGGGTAATCCGCTCATAGGGCTAGTTCTTTTTGCAAGGGTTCCCAAATAATTTCTTTTACAACGCAAGCAGTGAGAGTGTTTTAATGTCTTCAGGACTCTAGGAAAGCTGGGTGACACTCCTGTGAGGTGTAATCAAATTTTCATAGGTCCCCAAATTTTCAATGCATTTTCTAAAGGGATTTTGCTTTCAGGGGTCGGGAAAAACTGGGTGACCCTGTGAGTTTTAAACGCTCCTTAGGTCTAGTTCTTATGCAGTGCTTCATAGTATTGCATTCACTGACTGCAAGCAATTTAGTGTTTTTAAAACTTTCAAGGGCTCCCGGGGAAAACTTGGGGGACCTCCCCTGTGATCGGGATAATCACGGGCAAAAGGGTTTGCAAACATGCATTAAATTTGGGAGGTTTTTTCCCTTTTAGGGGCTCTAGGAAAAAACTGGGGGAACCCTTTTCCCCCGTACGGTATAAAAACACTGTCATAGGCTAGCTATCAGTGCATTAAATTTGGCAAGGTTTTTCTTTTAGGACTTAGGAAAGCTGGGGGACTCCCCCTTTTTTTTGGTTTTTAATCAAATGTCATAAAGGGCTAGCAATCATTTCATTTTTTAGGGAGTTTAAAATTTAGGACTCCCAGGAAAACTTGGGGGACTCCCCTTTCCCCCGGTTTAAATCACTGTCAAAGGGCTAGCCCATCAAGGGATTAAAAAATTTGGGGAGGTTTTCTTTTTAGGGCTCTAGAAAGCTGGGGGGAACCCCCCCTAGATCCCTTTAAAAAAAAAATAAAAAAAAAAAAAAAAAAACAAAAAAAAAAAAGTCAAAGGTCTAGTTATCATCCAGTGCTTTGTAGTATTCCCTTCCCCGACACAAGAGTTTTAGAGTGAAATTTTTTCCCTTCCCGTACTCTGGGAAAACTGGGGGACCCCCTGTGACAGGAAACACGTCTTTGGCTAGTTACAGTGCATTGCAAATTTAGGGTTTTCTGTCAGGAAATCTAGGGAAAACCCGGGTGACTCCCCTGTGAGGTGTCATCACTGTCATAGGTCTAGTTATCATCCAGTGCTTTATAGTATTCCATTCACTGACTGCCCAAACGTGAGGGGTGATTTGGGGGTAAGGGGAGCGGTTTACGCCCCCGTGGGGGCGGGGTTCGCCCGGGGTTTAGGACAGATCTCAAAAAAGCGGGCCCGTGCCGTGCATCATGGCCCCCCTTACCTTTCAGCCCGGGGCCCCCAGCCGTCGGGGGTTTTAAAGCCCCTTTTGGGCCCCCCCCCCCTCATCAATCTTTGGGTTTTTTGGGGGGGGGGGGTGACTGTGAATTCTGTGCCTGTCTCTGTGTCTAAACGTGTCACTTATCCCCCATAATTAAAGCAAGCCACCCCCCCGCGGCGCACCCTCCACTCCCAGACTCTCCGCTCTATTTTTTCCCCACCAATTTAAAAGAGCGCCCCCCCCCCTTTCCCCTTTTCCGGGCCCCCACCGGGCCCTCCTCGGGCCCCCAAGGTGTCGTCCACGCAGAGAAGAAAGAGCACGTCCTTCCTGGAGTCGCACGCCCGCCACCACCACGGACAGCCTCCCCTGAGGACCCTGGGGCCAAGTCCCCTCCTGGACTCCGGTCCCTAGGGTCGGAAAGGGACGGGGGCTCCAAAAGAAACCGCCGAACCCTTTAGGGGTTGGGGGGCAAAGCTTTGAGGGCGAGGCCCAGATGAGAAACCCGTGGCCATCCAAAGTTGGGCCCCCTGCCCTTTAATGGCGTTTCCCGGGCCCAAGCCTACAGCAGCGGGCAAGCGCCATACCCCCCCCGCGGGGAAAAAGTGGGGTCCCCTGTACGATTACCGACTGGGCAGGGCCCCACCTCGCGCCCCGCTTCTTTAGACGGCCCCTGGGCCTTTTGCCAGCCTCCCTCGGGCAGCCGTCCCCCCCGGTGACCGCCGAGCCGCATATCATGCTCCACCAGGTGTTTTGTGCCCCCAGTCCCCCCCTTTCCCCCAGTCCTCCCCCCCAGGCGCCGACGGGGACCACGGGTCGGTTTGATTTCACGTCACTTTCCGGCCCGAGGTCGCCCTGTATGTCCCCCCCCCGCTTTTAAATGCGCCCGTGCGGCCCAAGGATCTAAAGGAGGGCTCTTTCATTTCGTTGGGTGCAGAACCGCCCAACAGTGACCGAAGAGCAGTGCGGCCCCCCCCGGCCCGGGGCCCCCTTGTCCCCCCCCTCTGAAAGGGCCCAAATACTCGCCCCCGAAATATCGTCACCCCCCTCTTCCTCCAGGATCCGGCCAGATGACAGAGGCGCCCCTGACGTACCCCCCGAAATTCCTTCAAAACCCCCAGGCCTCTTTTGCTCCCCGCCATCATCGTCTATGGCCAAAAGGGTTTTAGCTGATTATTTCCCTAGGGCCTTTCCCCCGCAGCCCTGATGGGTCAGACATGGGGCCGGGCACCATCTTTAGGTACAGAACTATAGCAGAGGGCAGCTTGCACTGTGTGTTTTCCCCTGCACCATGGTCCCCCGGGCACCATTGTAGGACAGATCTAACAAAGGGGGGGCTCCTCACCTTTGTTCTTCTGCAGCCATGGGAAAGGGGACCCTGTAGGTACAGATACTATAGCAGAGGGGCAGCTCCGTCACCTTTTGGGTTTCCCCTCAGCCATGGCCGGCACCATCGTAGGACAAACATAGCAGAGGGGACTTTCCTCACCTTTTTTTTCTTTTTGCACCAAAGGGCCGAGCACCATCTGTAGGTACAGATACTATAGCAGAGGGGCAGCTCCGTCACTGTGTGTTCCTCTGCAGCCATGGAAAGGGGACCCTCTGAGTCAGATACATGCAAGGGCAGCTCCGTCACCTTTTTTCTTCTGCACCTGGTCCGGGGACCAATTTTAGTACAGATACTATAGCAGAGGGGCAGCTCCGTCACTGTGTGTTCCTCTGCAGCCATTGGGCCGGGCAAACCCTCGTAGGGGACAGATACTAAAGCAGAAGGGGAACTCCGTCCCCTGTGTTTTCCCTGCAGCCATTGGGGCCCGGGGACCATCTATAGGGAAAAAAAAAAAAATACTATAGCGAGGGGGACTCCCTCACTGTTTGTTTTCCCTGACCATGGCCCGGGGGGCCATCGTAGGAAAAGAACTAAAGCAGAGGGGGGCTCCGTCCCCTGTGGGGTTCCCCTGCACCAGGAACGGGCACCATCCCTTTGGGTTTTTCAGATACCTAAAACAAGGGGCAGCTCCGTCACCTTTTTCCCTGCAACCCAAAGGTTTTCCCGGGGACCATCCCGAGGTTTCAGATAAATAAAAGCAGAGGGGGAACTCCGTCACTGTGGGGTTTTTTCCCCTGCAAACCCCGGTCCCGGGCACCAACTGTAAAGGGACCGAAACTATAGCAGAGGGGCCTTTTTCAAACCCTTTTTCCTCTGCAGCCAGGGGAAAAAACCATCTATAGGAACAGATACTATAGCAGAGGGGCAGCTCCGTCACTGTGTGTTCCTCTGCAGCCATGGTCCGGGCACCATCTGTAGGTACAGATACTATTCAGAGGGGGAGCTCCTCACTTTGTTTCCTCGCACCAAGGGGCCCCGGGGACCATCCCCCAAGGGAAAAGATACTATAACAGAGGGGGGAGCTTTGTTTACCTTGTCCCCTGCAGCCATGGTCCGGGCCCCCCACAAAAGGGAAACAGGGTACTATACAAAAGGGGGAAACTTTGCTCCGGGCACTGTGTTTTCCTCTTTTCTGCCATGGTCCGGGCACCATCTATAAGGGAAAAGATAAATTAAGCAAGGGAAAGGGTCCGTCACTGTGGTTTTTTCCCCGCACCATGGTTCCCAGCCCCCAAACTTAGGTACAGAACAAAAGCAGGGGAAGCTCCGTCCTTTTTGTGTTCCTCTGAGCCATGGTCCGGGGACCAACTAAAGGGAAAAGATAAAATGCAGAGGGGCGCTCTGGTCACGGTGTTTTCCTCCCCTGCCATTGGGCCGGCAAACCCTCTTAAAAGGGACAGATTCTATACAAAAGGGGGGAGCTCCGTCCTGATTTTTTCCTCTGCCAGCCCGGGTCCGAGCACCATCGTAGGTTACAGATACAATAGCAGAGGGGGAGGGTCCCCTCACCTTTTTGTTCCTCCCGGGCAGCCATGGTCCGAGCACCATTTTGTAGGTACAAAATACTATAGCAGATGGGAAACCCCCGTCACTGTTTTTTCCCTTTCAGCCATGGTCCCGGGCACCCATCTGTAGGTACAATACCAAAAGCAAAAAAGGGGCAGCCCCTTTTTCACCTTGTTTTCCTTTTGCACCATGGAACGGGCCCAAATTTTAGGTACAGATACAAAGCAAGGGGGGGGCTCCGTCACCCGTTTGTTCCTCCTGCCATGGTCCCCGGGGACCATCTAAAGGAAAAACAATAAAAAATAAACAAAAAGGGGAAAACTCCTCACTGTGGTTCCTCTGCACCATTGGGGCCCGGGACCAATTTTAAAGGAACAATACTTAAAAACAAAAGGGGGGAAACCCGTCACCTTTGGGGTTTCCTCTGGCAACCATGGGTTTCCGGGCACCATCTGTAGGAACAGATACTAAAAGCAAGGGGGAGCTTTGTCACCCTTTTTTCCCCTGCAGCCATGGGGAAAGGGCACCAAACTGTAGGACAGATACTATTTTCAGAGGGGGAGCTCCGTCACGGTTTTTCCTCTGCTGCCATGGTCCCCGGGCCCCCATCTTTTAACCAAAACTAAGCAAAAGGGAGGGGAAAACCCGTCACTGTGTGTTTCCCCTGGGACCAAAGGTCCGGGGCACCATCTATAGGGGAAAAGATACTTTAAGCAGGGGGGGCAATCCCCGTCCCCCCTTGTTCCCCTGCACCCCTGGGGCCGGGGGGCCTTTTGGGAGGTTAAAAAGATACTTTACAAGGGGGAGCCCCCCGTCACTACTGGGGTGTTCCTCTGCCCTTGGGCCCGGGGAAACCCTTTTATAGGAAACCCGATACTAAGCAAGGGGAAGCTCCGTCAATGTGTGTTCCCTGCAGGGCCCTGGTTCCAGGGCACCATCTATAGGAAAAAATACTAAAAGCAGAGGGGGGAGCTCCGTCAAACCTTTTTGTTTTCCCCCGCAAGGGCCTTTTTCCCTGGGGACCATCTGAAGGGACAGATTCTATACACAAGGGGGAAGGGTCCGAAAACTGTGTTTTCCTCTTTCAGCCCGGGGGTAGGGTCCAAAGGTTTTTCTGTTTAAAACCCCAAGTATTGAAATTTCCCAGGTTCTGATATTATCCCAATTCTTGGTCTATTTTACATCATTCGCTCTCAAAGCTTCATTCAGTCCCAAGGTCTTGTTCTTCAAAAGGGGGTTCCCGGGGACCGCAAATAGGGTCTAGTTGGGTTTCCCGGCTTTTCCCTAGAGGAAACGGGGACGTTGATCTGTAGAATTTAAAAGGGGGCCCCCCCTCAATTTAAATTTGACCCCGTTGATTTGAACCCCGGGGGTTCCCCGGCCCAACCCGGGGTCTCCAATTTTATATTTTTTCTGCTGTTTTCCCACGGGTTTGGGGGCTTTGGGTTTCGCCTCTTTCCGGGGAGCTGTCACTAGGGGGCCTCCTCTTTAAACTCAAAAACAGGCCTACAAGGGGAATTTGGGGTCCCCGTAGGTCGCAACGCCCCGGATTTTAGGGTTTTCCTAAGGGGCCCCGCTCCCTCTCTCAAAATTTCTTGTTTTTCCCTTGCCCGCCGACTCAAAAACCCGGCAGCCCCCGACCCACATCTTTTCCGGGGGTGCCCCCAACCCAAACCCCGCCCCCCACACTCGTGAGGGAAACCCCTTTTTTTTTCAGCCCAACCCTGCTATGAGGCAGTAGGAAAAGTTTGTGCCCACACCTGAAGTTCTCATTGTCTGATTTCAGAGCGTGCAGCATCAGCCGTCACCGGTCCATCAGACAACGCAGTACCAGGTGCCGCCCGCGGTGCCCGGCTTACCAGCCCAGACCCAGCCCATCGTTACTCAAACACAAGTGGCTTCCACGGTCCCACAGGTAAGTGAGGAGCCAGGTGTGGCCCTCGTAAGGGTCAGCATATAGCTCATTGTAAGGTCCAGGCTGAGGGTGTAGTTATCTGATGGAGACTTTAAAGGGGCGTTCACACCATGGACTTTGATGGGAAATCAATAGGATGTGTCATCAAAGTCTGATAGGTGTAGGTCTGAGAAGTGGATCTGCACCTCTTTTTTTGGAACAGGCCCCAAAAAGTGTAGGCTCAGAAAAAAAATTTTTGGGATAGCCTGACTCTCCCTTCTGTTCTGGGGTTTTCCGTACAGGGGGGGGGGCTGTGTCTCCATTCTGTCCTATGGGAGTTCCCTTTAAGGGGAGACTTTTCTCTCCATTCTGTTCTATGGAAGTTCCCCTTCAGGGGAGCTTTTTTTCCCCCTTTTGTTCATGGGTTCCCCCTCAGGGGAGCCGCTGTGTTCTCTCCATTTGTTCTATGGGAGTTCCACTCAGGGGGAGCGTGGTTTCCCTCCATTCTGTTCTATATTCCCACTACAGGGGGCGCTGTGTTCTCTTCGTTCTTGGGGTTCCCAGTCAGGGGGCCCGCTGTGTTTCCCATTTGTTCATGGGGGGTTCCCGATACAGGGGGCTGTTTTTCCCCTTTTGTTCTATGGGTTTTTCCCAGTACAGGGGAGTGCTTGGGTTTTTATTCTCTTCTTAGGGAGTTCCCCGTCAGGGGACGCTGTGTTTATTCTGTTCATGGGAGTTCCCAGTACAGGGGAGGGGTGTGTTCTCTCCATATGTTTTTGGGATTTTTCCCGTACAGGGGGCGCTGTGTTCTCCATTTGTTTTTGTAGTTCCCAGTACGGGGAGCGCTTTTGTTCCCACTTGTTCTATGGGGGGTTCCCCGTAAGGGAGCGGTGTTCTCCCTTCAGTTCTATGGAGCTCCCCCGTACAGGGGGGGGCGCTGTGTTCCCATTCAGTTTTTGGGAGCTCCCAACAGGGGAGCGCTGTGTTTTTCCTTCTGTTCTATTGGGGGTTCCAGTGCGGGGAGCGCTGTTTCTTCCCTTTTTTTTATGGGAGTCCCAGGTACAGGGGGGAGCGTGGGGTTCTCTCCATTCGTTCTATGGGAGTTCCCCAAACGGGGAGGGGCTGTTTTTCCATTTGTTCTTGGGAGATCCCGTACAGGGGGGCGCTGTGTTCTCCCTTTGTTCATGGGGTTCCAGTAAGGGGGGCGCTGTGTTCTTCCTTCTGTTCTATGGGGTTCCCCCGTACAGGGGAGCGCTGTGTTCTCTCCATTCTGTTTCCCTGTGGTTTTTCCAGTACAGGGGAGCGCGTGTTCTCCATTCTGTTTTTATGGGAGTTCCCAGTACAGGGGAGCCTGGTTCTCCATCCTGTTTATGGGTTCCCGTCAGGGGGAGCGTGTGGGTTCCCATTCTGTTCTATAGGATTTTTCCCCGTACAGGGGAGAGTGTGTTTTCCCCCGCTGTTCTATGGGAGTTCCCAGTACAGGGGAGCGCTGTGTTCTCTCCATTCTGTTCTATGAAAGTCCGAGTACATCTGAACTTTCTGCTTCCCTGTACTGGAAACGCCATTATAACAGAATGGAGAGTCGTGCAAAGGTGGGGGGAGCACATTTTCTCAGGAAGGCCCCTGAAAAACATGCCCCGACTCTCCTTCTGTTCTATGGGAGGGTTTGGGTACGCGAGGGAATGTTCAGTTGTACTCAGAACTCCCATAGAACATAATGGAGAGTTGGGCGCATGCGCGGTCGGTTCACCATTCTGAGCCAACGCTTTTGAGGGTCCATTCCCAAGATAGGTTTGGGTCACAGAGGGGGAGACCTGCCCCCTATCAACCCCCTTTTATTTGGCCCCCGTTGCCGTAAAATGCAGTCAGTCTATGGTGGGAGTCCCCCTTTTATTAAACTGGGGCAGTTAGGTTTTTGGGGGGGTAAAAGGTTCGCACTGAAATTTTGAGATTTGGGTGGGGGAGAGTGTTTTTCTCAAGCACGACCTTTGTTGCACAGAGATATTTTTTGGGGAAACCGGGGGGTCTCGGGATTGATCACTAGGACCGGAGCGGCGATGGACCCGCTCTGTTTTCGCCACACTTAGCATAGAAAAGAAAAAAGAGGGACTTTCAACATTTGGGTCCATTGCTTTAATTTAGGCTTTCCCAGCGCAGAAATAATTTTGGGGGGCCCCCCCCGGGCCGGTGATCAGTGGTGGGGGCCCCGTAATTCATACAATAGGGATTTTTTCTTGTAGAGGGCGGGATTGGGGGGGGGGGTTTTCAAATTTAGGCTGGCAAAATTGCACGGGGGTGCTTTAGCGGGTCCCCTTCGGGCCCGGGCCGGGGCCCCTCACAAAATTACAAGGATGGGGCATCGCTTCTTCCCTGCTGGTCCCCAGTCTGAGAGGAGAATCTGCACCTCCCCCACAATCATCTGACCCCATCTCACTCCACATTTGCTCCCCTTTGATTTGGGCATGCGGACCCCGCTCCAATGACTGCATGATAACTGATCGCACCCGATGTCCTCACCTTTTCTTATTATGCCAAACCCCCCGTCCCTGGGACCCCCGTCCCTGTTTAATCAAGAAAAATGCATGATCGGTCTTTTCCCCGCACCCTGCTTCAAAGCGACTGTATCCCCCCGTACTATGCGGGGTTTATAATGTCCGAGGGACAGGAGTCCTTTTTAGGGTCTGACTCCTTTCCCTATCAGGGATCCGAAAAAAAATAAAAGTTTTGGGTTCTTCAGGGGCCCTATGTTAACGAGCCCCCCTGGGGTTTTGGGGTTTTTACAGCCCCTTTGTCCAGCTCCTGGGGTTTTGGGGGCTTCCCCCCCTATGTCACCCGCTCCCGGTTTTGGGGGCTACAGGGCCCCTATGTCACGCCCCCGGTTTGGGGTCTACACCCCCATGTTCCCCGCCCCTGGGTTGGGGTCTACAGCCCCCTTTTCCCCCAGCCCCCGGGTTGGGGTTTTTAAAAATTTTTATGGGTTTAGGGCCCCGGTTGGGGGTCTACAGCCCCCATGGTTTACGGCCCCCGGTTTTTTGGGGTCTACAAACCCCTTTTGGTCACAGCCCCCGGTTGGGGGGGCTACGCCCCCAGTCCCCAAACCCCCCGGTTTGGGGGCTACAGCCCCTTTGTCAAGCTTTCCGGTTTGGGGGCTACCCGCCCCCAAGTCATAGCCCACCCTTTTTGGGGTTTACGCCCCCATGTCACAGCCCCCTGGTTTTGGGGTCTACGCCCCCTTTTCTCCCCCTGGGTTTTTGGGGGCTACAGCCCCTATGTCACAGCCCCTGGTTTGGTGTCTACAGCCCCTATGTAAAAGGCCCCCGGTTTGGGGGCTAACAGCCCTATGTCAAAGGCCCCTGGGTTTGGGTTCTAAAGCCCAACTATGTCACGCCCCTTGGGGTTTTGGGGGCTACAGCCTTTATGGGCTCAGCCCCCTGGGTTTGGGTCTACAGCCCCCTTTTGTTTTTCAGCCCCGGGGGTTTGGGGGCTACAGCCCCTATGTTTTTCAAGGCCCCCGGGGGGTTGGGGTCTACAGCCCCTTTTTGTTTGCCCCTTTGGGGTTGGGGTTACAGCCCCTATGTCTCAGGCCCCTGGGGGTTGGGGGGCCCACACCCCCATGTCTCAGCCCTTTGGGTTGGGGGCTACAGCCCCTTTTGTCTCAGCCCCCGGTTTGGGGGGCACGCCCCCATGTCCCCAGCCCCCGGTTTTGGGGGCTACAAACCCCTATGTTTAAGGGTCCCGGTTTGGGGGGTCTACAGGCCCCTTTTTGTCAACCCGCCCCTGGGTTTTGGGGGCTTCAGCCCCTTTTGTTCAGCCCTGGGTTGGGGTCTTCAGGGGCCCCTATTTGGGCTCCGCCCCTTTTTTTGGGGTTTAAACCCCAGCCCCTATGTCTCAGCCCCTGGTTTGGGGTCTACAGCCCCTGGTTTGGGGTCTACAGCCCCTATGTCACAGCTCCTGGTTTGGGGTCTACAGCCCCTATGTCACAGCTCCCGGTTTGGGGTCTACAGCCCCTATGTCACAGCCCCTGGTTTGGGGTCTACAGCCCCTATGTCACAGCCCCTGGTTTGGGGTATACAGCCCCCTAATTTTCACAGCCCCGGGTGTTTAAGACTAACAAATCTTGTGTAGTCGGATTCTGCTGTTGGATACGACTCCTTTATTTGCTATTAAGGAGAGGGGGAGCTGTGAACACAAAAAGGAACTGGGGATTTTTAGAGGGTTTTTTCCCGCCTTGTAACCGCATCAATCTGACTTTCCTATCGCCCTTTAAAGTAAGAATATTTTTACCTGTCACATCAGGTAATAAAAGTAGGGTCATGTTCAGCGCCTCCAGAGCAGCGCTCGAACGGGTGTCTCCAGCTGTTGTGAAGCTGCAGCTCCCAGTCTGTGGTATGTTGGGAGTTCTCCTCTGTTAGGATATCCAGTAGCTGCACCCGGTGCATGCTGGGAGTGGTAGTTCTCCTCTGTTAGGATATCCAGTAGCTGTACCCGGTGCATGCTGGGAGTGGTAGTTCTCCTCTGTTAGGATATCCAGTAGCTGCACCCGGTGCATGCTGGGAGTGGTAGTTCTCCTCTGTTAGGATATCCAGTAAGCCCGACCCGGGGGCATGCTGGGGAATGGTAGTTCTCCTCGGTTAGGATATCCAGTAGCCGCACCCGGTGCATGCTGGGAGTGGTAGTTCTCCTCTGTTAGGATATCCAGTGGCTGTACCCGGTGCATGCAGGGAGTGGTAGTTCTCCTCTGTTAGGATATCCAGTAGCCGCACCCGGTGCATGCTGGGAGTGGTAGTTCTCCTCTGTTAGGATATCCAGTGGCTGTACCGGGTGCATGCGGGAGTGGGGAGTTTTTCCTCTTTTTAGGAAATCTCCAGTGGCTGACCCGGTGCATGCTGGAAGTGGTAGGTCTCCTCTGTGAGGATATCCAGTAGCTGCACCCGGTGCAGTGGAAAATGGTGTTTTTTCCCCTTTTTAGGTTATCGTAGCCTGACCGGTGCATGGGGGGTGGTAGTTCCCCCTTGTTGGATATCCCGAGCCGTACCCGGTGCATGGGAGTGTTAGTTCTCCTCTGTTATGATATCCAGTAGGAGGTCTCGGGAGTGGGGAGTTCTCCTCTGTTTAAAGGATTCCAGTAGCCCGTAACCCCCGGGGCATGCGGGGAGTGGTAGTTTCCTCCTTGTTAGGATATCCAGTAGCAACCGGTCATGCGGGGGTGGTAGTTCTCCTCTGTTTGGTTACCCCCGTGTGACCGGTGCAAGGGAAGTGGAGTTCTCCTTGTTAGGGTTCCAGTAGCTGACCCGGTGCATGTGGGGGTGGTAGTTCCCCTCTGTTAGATATCCAGAGCGACCCGGTTTCATGCGGGAAAGTGGTAGTTTCCCCTGTTAGGATATCCAGTAGCTGTACCCGGTGCATTCTAGGAGTGGTAGTTCTCTGTTAGGATATCCAGTAGCTGCACCTGGTGCATGCTGGGAGTGGTGTTCCTCCCCCGTTTTGGTTTTCCAGTAGCGTACCCCGGTGCATGCTGGAGTGGTAGTTCTTCCCCCCGTTAGGTTCCCCGTGGCAAAACCCGGTGCTGCGGGAGTGGTAGTTCTCCCCTGTTTTTTTGGTTTTCCGAGCCCCACCCCGGGGCCCTGTGGAGTGGTTTGTTCTCCCCCTGTTAGGATATAAGGCTGACCCCGGTGCATGCGGGAGTGGTAGTTTCCCCCTGTTAGGATATCCCCGTAGCGACCCGGTGCATGCGGGGGTGGTAGTTTTTTCTGTTAGGATACCAGTAGCTGACCGGTGCGCGGGGGTGGTGTTTTTCCCCTTTAGGTACAGTGGGGTAAAACCCGGTGCATGCGGGGTGGTAGTTCTCCTCTGTTGGATATCCAGTAGCGACCGGTGCATTGAAGTGGTAGTTTTTTTCCTTGTTAGGTATCAGTGCTTACCGGGTGCATGCGGGGTGGTAGTTTTTCCTTGTTAGGGGTTTCCAGTACCCGAAAACCCGGGGCATGCTGGGGGTGGTAGTTTTCCTCTGTTAGGATATCCAGTAGTGACCGGTGCATGTGGGAGTGGTAGTTCCCTCTGTTGGTTTTAGTAGTGACCCGGGGCATGCTGGGGGTGGTAGTTCTCCTTGTTAGGATATCCAGAGCTACCCCGGTGCATGCGGGGGGTGGTAGTTTCCCTCGTTAGGATTTTTCCCCGTACTGTAACCCGGTGATGCGGGAGTGGTGTTTTTTCTCCCCTTTTTTAGGTTTTCAGTAGCTCACCCCCGGGGCTGCCCCGGAGGGTAGTTTTCCTCGTTAGGATAACCCGTAAGCTGACCCGGTGAAAAAGCTTTGGGGAAAGTGGTAGTTCTCCTCTGTTAGGATACCCCGTAGCGACCCGGTGCAAATTTTTTTTTCTTTGGGGAAAAGGCTGAAATAGTTTAAACCTCTTTTTTGGATATCCGAGGCCTTTTTTAACCCGGGGGGGCCCTGCCCCCGGGGAGTGGGGAGTTTCTTTGTTAATATCCTGCGCCCCGGTTCTGCTGGGATTTTTTCTTTTTACTCCCCTTATTGTTCCCCCGGGCCCTGCAGGGGGCCTGGGAGTTTGGGTTTCCTCGTTTTAGGGGGTCCCCCCCCTCCCCCTTTTTTTGCACCCCTCTGCTGGGAGCTAAGTTCTCCCCCTTGTTAGGAACCGTGCTGCCCCGGGGGTGCGGGTGTGGTAGTTCCCTCGGGGTTTTCGTGGCAGGTGCCCCGGGGGGTGGGCCCCCTTTTGGTACCCGTAGCTTCCCCTTTCTAGGAGTGTTTCTTGTTAGGATATTTTCCATAGCCCGGCACTGGTCTCTGGGGAAATTGTTCTCCTCTTTGGGGGGGGTATCCAAGGCCCGGGGAAAACTAAAGGAGTGGAGTTTTTCCCCCCCTTTGGATAACCCGTAGCTGCCCCGGTGTTATGGGTGGTGCTCCTTGTTAGGGGAATCCGTTCGCCCCGGGGTTGGGGGGTTTTTTTGTTAATATCCCCGTTCTGCCCTTTTGTTTAGGATGGTATTCTCTGGTTTTAATATCAGGTTGCCCCCGGTGCATTGGGGGGGGGGGTTTTCTCCCCGTTAGGAACCCCTGCGTTTTCCCCCATTCCCCGGGTTTTTTCCCCGAGGAACCAGTGCTGCACCCCCCGGGATTTAAAGGGGGTTTTTTTAAACCCAGCCATGGGCGGGGGGGGTTCTCCTCCCAGGATTTCCCCCCCCTCAACCGGGGGACGGGGGGCCCCGCATGTTTTGGGCCCCCTCCAAAACCCCGGGATTGCGTGTTGTTTAAAAAATTTTGGGCCCCCCCTGTTCTGTCGTCCCCTCCCTTTAAAATTTTTTTTTTTTACTCTTTCTCAAAATTTCCCCAAAACTTCCCCCCCCTTTCCCCCAACACCCTTTGGGGAGCAGTAACAAGGGAAAACCCCCCCTGGGTTTCCCCGCCTCCACAGCCCCCCCTTAAACCCCGCCCCCCGGGGGTTTTTTCTTTTGGCCCCCCCCCCACTTTCCTGCCCCCCCGGCGCAGCCTTTTAAAGGCCCCCCCCCCTGCTGCCCCCGTTTTTAGCACCCCCCCGAACGCCTGGCCCCCTGGGCCCCCCCCCCCCCCCACCCTCCCTACAGGGCAAGGTTTCCCCCCGGCCCCCCCCAAAAGTTCCCCCCAAAGGGTTTTTTTTGGGCAGGTGGGGGGCCCCCGGACTGCCCCCCCCTCTTTTACTAGGTTAAACCCCCCCCCCCGTCCCCCTTCCACTTTTTGGGGAGGGCCTGTTTCCCCTTGTACCCCCCCCACAAAACCCACGGGCCCCCTCCCCCCAGCCCCTTTGGCCCCAGGTTTTACTTTCCACCCAACCCCCCCAAAAACCCGTTGCCTCCCTCCCAAAATTTGGGGTTTTTCCCGCCCCCCCTTGGGGGCCCAAACCCCGCCAAGGAACCCCCCGCCCCTCTTTTCCCCCGGGAGACCCCTTGGAGTAAACCCGGTACCCCTTTCCCCCCCGGGGGGAAATCTGGTTTTCGGGTCCAAACCCGGCCCCCTTTTGTGAATGGGGGGAATCACCGTTTAGTTTTGTGTTTTGGGGGGGTTTTTTTTGTCAAAAGCGTTGGTTCCCTTTGCCCCTTTTTCTGTTTTTTTGGAAAAGGTTTAAATTCCCGCTTTTGGTTTTTTTATTTAAAGGGCTTCCCCCCCCCCGGTTTTCCCTCGCAAATTTTCCCCGTAAGAGGCAGGGGAAAATCCCCCGGCCCCCTTTTCCCCCCTCCCTCAGGGCCCCCTCCCTTTTCCCCAACCCAAAGCACAGAGTGCCCCGGCAAAAGCCCCCCCGGAATTTTCCAAGGGGGGTTTTTAAAACCCCAGCCTTCCCTGGAGGGGGGGGGCGGCGGGGGGTTCCTCCAGTTTCCAAAAAGCCCGAAATGCCCCCCAACCCAACCACAGAGGTTAGGAAGGGGGAAAACCCCCCCCCAAGGAAAGGCGGCCAAAAAATTTCCCGCCCCCCGTGTTCCCCCGGGGGCCCCCCCTTGGGGCGTAGTCCCCCCTAAAAACCCCCCCCACTTTTTGGCAAAACGTCCCGATTTCCTGGGGGAAAAGGGGGCCGGGGGGCGGCCCCCTTTTTTTTTTGTTTTTTTTTAAACCCCCTCCACCAAATTTGGTTGGTTTTTTTCCCCGTCTAGACAGTCCCCCCCCTTTTTCCCGGGACTGGGTACATTTTTTCCAAACCCAAAAAGGACCCCGGGGAGGGTTTTCCCCCTTTTAGGAAAAATGTTTTGGATTGTCCCCCAAATAAACTTTTTTTAAACCAGGTTTTAGGACCCCTGGGGGGCCCTTTTTTTTTTTTTCTAACCCAAAACCCCCCCAAAAAAATTTAAATTTTGGGTTTTGGGGGCCCCTGTTCCCGGTCCCCCTTTAAAGCCCCCCTTTTCCCGCCCCCGTTTTTTTTTTTCAAATTTCCAAAAGCAGAAGGGGCCCCGGGGGAAATGTCCCCCCTTCCCGAAAGTCTGGAGCAAGGAAAAATTTGACCCAAAGGTTTTAGGGCCATGGGCCCCCCTTTTTTTTTTGGGTTTTTAAAAACCAAAGGCCAAAAAAAGGGCCTTGTGGGGGGTCGGAGGCTTTTTCAAAAGGAAAATCCCCCCCGGGGTTCGTCCCTAAAAAGGGGGTTTTTTGACCCCCCAAAAAAAATAAAAATAAGTTTTTTTTCCAGTTATTTTTGATTGGGAAAGAAACAAGGGAAATTGGGGGGCCCCCGGTTGGCCCCCCCTGCTTCCCCCAAAATCTTTTTAAACCCCCCCAATTAAAAAGAAGGGGTGGGGGAAAAATTTATTTAAAAATGGAGCAGGCCCCAAAACGCTGCCCCCCCCGGGGAAAAAGATTTTTTTTGCTCCCCCGGGGGGAAAACGGATTTCCCGGGAAAAAAGTTTCACCCGTTTTTTTTAAAAAGAAAATAGAAGTTTAACCATTCCAAAACAAAACCCGAATTGGGGGGGCCCCGGGGGGCAATTTCCTTTTTTTACCCCCCCAAAAATTTTTGAGATGTTTTTCCCCTGTGGTTTTTCGTTTTTTCCCCCAAAACCCCAATTTTGTGTAGAAAAGGCCCCCCTTTTTTTTCTAAACCTGGAGATAAAAGAGAAACAGATGTGAGGTCCCCTGTTTTGGGATCTGATTGGGGGGAAAACTAATTTTCCCCAGAACAAATTTAAAAGACCCTTTAAAAAAATGTTCCCCCCAAATTTTTTTTTGCCCAATTTTTTTCCCAAAAATTTTTTTTTTTTTTTCCCCAAAATCCCCTTTCCAATTTAAAAAATTTTTTTTTACACTGACAAGGCCCCCAAAAAAAATTTAAAAATGTTTTTAAAATTGTTTATTTCCAAAGGGTCCCAAAAATCTTCCCCCCCCTTTCCCCTTCAAACTTTTGTTTAAATGAAAAGGGTTTCTTTAATTTTTAAAAATACCCCGTCAATTTCTTACCGAATTTTTATTTCATAAAATTTGGGGGGCCCCCTTTCCCAAATTTTTTGCCCCTTTTTGCCCCTTTGGTTTTTTGCCCGAAAATTCCCCCTTTTCCCGGGAACTGGCCCTTGTTTTCTTTTTTTTTTGCTTTCCCAAAAAAACAAATTTTTAATTTTTTTTAAATTTTTTTGGTTTGTATTTGGGGGAAAAAAACCCCCCTTTTGGTTTTTAAATCTGGCCCCCGAAAACCCTTTCCGGGGCTCCCGGGTCAATTTTTAAGGCCCCGGTTTTTTTACCAAAATTTGATCCCCCCGGGCCCCCCCTTTTACACATTTTTCCCCAAAGGTTTTTGGGGGCAGGGTGGACCCCTTTGGGTTTCAAAAACGCTTTTTTTCTTTTTAAACCCCTACCCCCCAAGTGTTTTTTTAAAAAAATTCCCAAAACATTTTTTCCCTTTTTTTCTTGTCAGTGGGCCCCCCGTTTTTTTACCTTTAAAAAGGCCTTTTTATTGTAAACCCCTAAAGGGGAAAAAAAACAAGTGGGGTGTTAAAACCATTTTTTACCACAGTAAAAAATTAAAAACCCCTTTTAAAAATGGCCCCCCGTGTTTTTGAGGGAGTCCCCGGGGCGGGAAGGGTTTTTTAAAAATTTTTGGGGGAGTTTGGGGTTTTTTTTTTTTGCCCCCCTCCCCCCAGGGGGCCCGGGCCCCCCAAAACATGCTTTTGGGCCCCGGTTTTTATCCCAAAATGGAAGGGCCCCAAACCTCTCCCTTTCACTGAATTTCATTTTTAAAAACCCCAAACCCTAACCCCGGAGAACTTTTTTTCCCCCTTTTAGTTATGTTTGGAAAATTTTAAAAAGGGCTGGTTTCCGGTTTTTCAAACAAAAAATAAATTTGACCCCGGGTTTTAAAAAGGTTTATGGGGCAATTTTTTTTTAAATTTGGGAACCCAAAGGACTGAAATTTCTGCGGTCTGGGGTTTTTATCCCCGTCCCCCCAGACCCCGTCCATTTTCCCGCCAAATGAGCAAATTTCCCCCAAACCCCGGAAATTTGGGGAGATTTTTTACTTTTAGATAAGTAAAAGGAAAATTTTTCCCCCCCCAGTAAAAAAATATTAGACCAGGGTTTTTAGGGCCTTGGGCCATTTTTGGTTGGGGTTAAAAACCCCTGGGAAAATGAAAAGGCCCTGCCCGCTCTGGTTGTATCCAGTTCCCCAAGGAAAAATTTCCTTTTCCCCCCCTGCAAATTTTATACAAAATTTTTAAACCCAAAAGGAGGAGATTTTCAAAATGCTGAAAGCCCCTAGGAAATTTTTTTTGGAACCCGGGGTTTGAAAAATTCCCAAAAAAAAAACCCCTTTGAAAACCCGGTTCAAATTTTTTTGTGTCCCAAACCCCAGTAAGAAAGGGGGCCCCAAAGGGATCATTTTTTTTGGGTTTTTCAAGCCAAAAGGATCGAATGCAAATTTTTTGGTTTTTTGGGTTTTATCCAGGGGTTTCCCCAAACCTTTTTTTTCCCCGCAAAACCCAAAAACCATTGCCCCCAAAAATTATTTTGGTTTTTTATGGGGGCAAAGGGGGGGGGGGCCCCCAAATTTTCTTAAAAAGTTTAAAATGTTTCAGGGGGGGGGATTAAATTTTTGTTTTTTGTGCAGGGGGGGGGGCCCCCTTATCTTTCGTTATAAAGTTTAGGGGGGGGGCTTTTTTAAACCCTTTTTGGGAAAATGTGGAGGGGGGGGGGTTTATTATCTATGTTTTTTTATGTTGGGAGGGAGGGGGGGGTTTTTTAAACTATTTTATAGGGGCAAAGGGGGGCCCATTTTTCTAAAAGGTTTTTTAAAAGTGCAGGGAGGGGGGGATTATCCCACTGTTATAATTTTGAAGGGGGGGGCTTTAAAATATTGTTATATGTGCGGGAGGGGGGTATTATCTATTTTTTAAATTGGGATGGGAGGGGGGGTAAATTTTCTTAATTGTTTTAAATTTAGGAGGGATGGGGGCTATTTAAATATTTTTTTTATAAGTGCGGGGGGGGGGCTTAAACTATTTTTTATATGGCGGGAGAGGGCAATTTTCTAATGGGGTTTTAAAGTGCAGGGAGGGGGGGGTTTAAACAAAGTTATAAGTGCAGGAGGGGGGGTTTATCAATTTTTTATAAAGTGCAGGGAGGGGGCCCCTTTAACTATTGGGTTAGGGAGGAGGGGGGCTTAATCTACTGATAAATGTGCAGTGAGGGGGGGTATTTTCTATTTTAAAATGTTCAGGGAGGGGGCTTGTTTTTCTTCTGTTATATGTGCTGGGTGGGGGCTTTATCTAGCTTTTTTAATGTCAAAGGGGGGGGCTAATTTTCTCCCGTTATAGGGGCAGGGGGGGGGGGCTTTATCTACTTTTTATATGTGCAGGAAAGGGGGGCTAAAATTTTTCTACTGTTATTTTTGGGAGTGGAGGGGGGGCTATTATCCATTTGTTATATGGGGGAAGGGGGGGGAAAAAATTTCTGTTAAAAGTGCAGGGAGGGGGGGGGATTAACTACGGGAAAAGTTCAGGGAGGGGGGGCAATTTTCTAAAATGTCAAAAAGCAGGGGGGGGGGCTTTTATCTACTGTTAAAAGGTTTCAGGGGGGGGGGCTATTAAAACTATTTTTATATGTTTCAGGGAGGGGGCAAAATTTTCTATTTTTATTGTGCCGGAGGGGGGTAATTCTATTTTAAAAAGTCAGGGAGGGGGGTTTTATCCCAATGTTAAAATTTTTGCATGGAGGGGGCCCCATTATCAATTTTTTTTTCAGGGGGGGGGGCATTATCTTTATAAAGTGCAGGGAGGGGGGAAATTATCCAAATTTGTTAAAATTTTAAAAAGGGGGGTGCCCCATCCCATGTTATATTGCGGGGGTTCCTAATTATCTATTGTTATATTCGGGGGGAAAGCCCCTTTTTTTATCCCTAATTATATATGGCAGGGGGGTCCATAAACTTCTTTTTATGTCAGGGGGCCTTTTAAAAGTCCTATTGTATATAATCCCCGGGGGGTCCTAATTATCCCCTTGGGGGTTATAAATTTCCAAAGGGGGGGGCTTTAATTCCATTAAATGGTGAGGGATCCATTAACCCCCCTTTAATATGCGGGGGGGCCCATTAACCCCTTACCTTCCCCTATAGCTTGGGGGACCATAACCCCCCATATTTCTGGGGGCCCAAAACCCCCTATATTTCCTGCTGGGGGACCGAAACCCCGCCATATACCCTGCAGGGGGACCCTAAAACCCGTCCATATACCCTGCGGGAGGGGCCCTTAAACCCTTTTCCCTATACCTGCCCGGGGGGCCCCCTAAAACCCTTTCCCTATACCCCGCTGGGGGATCCCCAAAAACCCCGCCCCATATCCCCTGCTGGGGGAACCCCTAACCCCCTATACCTGTGGGGGAAACCATAACCTTTTCCCCTATACCCTTTCCTGCCTTTTTGGGGGAACCCCTAAACCCGCCATATAAACCCGCTGGAGGGGGCCCATAACCCGCCCAAAATACCCTGGGGCCCCCCTTTTCCCGGGGGGCCCCCAAAACCCGGCCCATAAAACCCTGCTGGGGGGGCCATAAACCTGCCCCCCTTTTACCCTGCGGGGGAACCCTAAACCTGGCCCCATATAACCCGCTGGGGGACCAAAAAACCCGGCCATAAACCTCGGGGGCCCTATAAAAAACCCCCCCCCTACCTACGGGGAAAATAAAGGTTTTAAACCCCCCTACTTGGGGGCTTTTTAACTTACTTGGGGGCCCTTTTTACCTTCACTGGGGGGCCATAATTTAAATGCGTGTGAATCGCTAAAAAGTCCTTAAGGCCCCGGGTTTTTTAAAAGGGCCCCAAAGGGCCCATTGATAAGACCATTAGCAATCCGGGTCCGGGGGGCACCATGGGGGCCCCCTTTTTGTTTTTTAGGGGCCCTGGACCCCAATTTAAGTTGGTCTTTTTTGTAAACCAGTCTAGAAGATCCTTCACCCGATACATTGCCACCAAACTTGGGGGGGGAAAAATCCCCCTTCAACCCCGCGGGTTACTGGAATGGATACAGTCGCAGCAAACTTTTGTAACCCGATTTTACATCTTTTTCTTTGAAGAATTAAATTTTCTGTTTTTTTTTTCCGTTCAAAAATCACACAAAACCCTGGGAAAGCCTGACAGGGCCCCATTATAGTTGTTGAGTCTTTCGGGGGGGGCTTGGGGTCTGTCATTGGGTTCGGAAAAGGTTTTTAATTTTTTTTCCTTTTAAAGGGGGACTCCAGTTTTTCCCCCATTTTTGTTCATTAAAAAATTAACTTTTAAATGCACGTAGTCCAGAAAATTTTTCTTACCCCGCAGCCCGAATACGGATTTCCTCACTCTGCCCCCTGGGTCAAAATTTACCTTCAGCTGGAAAACAGGAAATTTTTCACGCTGCCAAAGGGGGATGTTAACCCCGCAGCTGGATACAGGATTTTTTCACTGCTGCCCCCTGGTCATGGACCCCGCAAATTTGGAAAACAGGTTTCCACTGCTGGGCCCCTGGGGGCAAGTACCCGCAGCGGGAAAAACAGGATTTCTCAATGCTGCCCCTGGGTCCCCTTGACCTTTCAGCTGGATACAAAGGGTTTCCCCCTGCTGCCCAAAATTTTGGGCCCCTTGAAGCCCCAAGAAGCTGCATCCGGAATTTCCCCCTGCTGCCACTGGTCATGTGACCTTGGGAGCTTAAAAACGGAAAATTTTTTCACCCGCTTTCCACCCGGGGGCTTGTACCCCGCAGCTAAAAACAGGATTTCCCCCCTGCCCCGCCACTGGGGCATGGGGACCCCCGCAGCTGAAAACAGGATTTCTCAAATGCCTTTCCCCTGGGTCTATGTGACCCAGCCTGGAAAACAAGGGGTTTCTCCTGCTGCCACTTTGGGCAAGTGACCTGCAGCTGGGTACCCCAAATTTTTCCCCACTGCTGCCACAGGGGTCTTGTGAACTGAAGCTGGAATTACCCCGGGGATTTCCCCACTTGGTTTTCCACTTGGCCCCATGGGTTTGGACCTGCAGCTGGAAAACAGGATTTTTCCCCCCCCTGGGGTGGCCTACTTGGGTTCCCCATGTGCCCTTCAGCTGGGAAAAAACAGGGTCTCTCAAATGCCTTTCCAAATGGGGGCCTTTTGTGACCTGCACGAATACAGGAAATTTCCCCCACTGCTGCCACTGGGTTAAAAGTGGGCCCCAGCTGGGAAAAAAGGGTTTCCCCAAAATTGGGAAGGGCCCCCCGGGGCATTGGGCCTGCAGCGAATACAGGTTTTTTTTACCCCCGCCAGCCAATGGGGGCAAAGTACCTTGCAGCTGGAAAACAGGATCCTCCTGCTGCCAAGGGTCTTTGCCTGCAAACTGAAATTTTCAGATTTCTCCCCTGCTGCCCCTGGGTCTATGTGACCTGCAGCGGAAAACAGGATTTTAATTTACTGCTTGCCACGGGGCAAAAAGTACCTGCAGCTGGGTACAAGGGAAAATCCACTGGGGCCCCCTGGGCCAGGGACCTGCAGCGGATACAGGATCACACCCGCTCGCCCCTGGGCATGTGACCTGCAGCTGGAAAACCAAAGGGAAAATTCCTTTACTGCGCCCCGGGGCATTGTGACCTGCAGCTGGTACAGGGCCCTTTACGCTTTCCACTTTGGCAAGTGAAACCCCCCAGGGGTGGAAACAGGGGTCTCACTGCTGCCCCGGGTCAAGGGGAAACCCGCAGCTGATACAGGAATTTTTCACTCGCCCCGGGGTCAAGGGGAAACCCGCACTGCAAAAAAAGGATTTTTCACTGCTGCCCCTGGGTCAGGGGGACCTGCGCTGCATACAGGGATTCCTCACCCCTGCTCCCTGGGTCCCTGTTTACCTTCAGCTGCATTTCAGGATTCCCCCACTGCCTTTGCCACTGGTCATGTGACCACACCTGAAAACGCTGAAAAAATCCACAAAAGTGACTCCTTATTTCATTCCTATAGGGGGTTGTCAGGCTCCTAGGAATAGAGACAGACACTTGCTTTATGCTGACATTTACCAACCCGTGGGCTCTTTTTTCAAGGGCCCGAAATCACGTTAATCAGGGCCCGACCCCTTTTCCCTGGGAACCCAGTGGGGCCCCTCAGTGAGAAATCCTGTAACAAACTGCAAATCCCCATGGCCCCAGTTGGGGCCTTGAAAATCCTGTATTCCCGCTGCAGGGCCATGACCCATTGGGAGCAAGGGGAAATTTCCGTAAACAGCTGCAGGTTTTAACCCTGACCCAGGGGCAACCCGTGGGAATCCTGTAAACAAACCCGGGGGGGGGGGTCCACCCTAAACCCCGGGCAGCAATTTAGAAATTTCCCGTAATTTAGCTGCAGGTCCCATGGGCCCAGGCAACATGGGGAAAAACCGTACAGCTGGGAGGCACATGACCCAGGGAAAGCAGTGAGGGAACCTAAACAGCTGGGAGGTCACATGACCCCGGGAACAGTGAGAAATCCTTAAGAAATTCCCGCAGGGGCAAAATGACCCAGGGGGAACAGTGAGGGAAAACCTTTTAAACCCGCTGAGGTCACATG